>JARYGA010033142.1:0-31994 GCA_030545235.1 Helianthus tuberosus | reverse complement strand
TGTCCCACCTCTTGAATATACTCCCGTATCCAGATCCCAATATTCAGTCTTACAGGTAAGTATAACACAAATGATATCTGTATGGGGTTAATAATTTATGAAGAATCATGAGAGCTCAGGTCAGAACTACCGTTCAGCAGAGAGTTCATGACTCAACTTTTGGGTGTGTCCCCTTTAGAGGATCTTTTTTACAACAGCATTGCTAAGCAATTTTATTGTCTTATCATATATGCTGAGGGTGATGCTATGTTTCAAGCATTTGCGGAAAGTATTATTCGAGGACTAGGTCAGAACTTCCATTCAGCAGAAGTCCCGGAATAATACCCCAGACATCATTGAGTATAAAAACCTGTATATCAGAATACGAAACCTTTCAAACGAGATTTCAGGGGTTACCTATATATTCAAGTAGTGTTCCCCACGAAATAAGCAAGTAAGTTTTAAGTTTATATCCCGAAAAAGTTTACTAAATGTATAAAAATCTACCGACACATCCACGGTGAGATCGTTTAACACATTTAAACTTTCCATTTCTTTAGCATACTGTAACTGTCTACTGATGTACTATCATTTCCTCTTTTTACACAAAAACTCAAATTTTCAATTTTTTATCATGTTTTTGGCTTTTTCAAATTTTCAAATGTTTTTGGATTTTCTAACAATACTTCTCCCCCTAAAATGCAAAACCATTTAAAGAAAATTTGACAACCAACATTGATAGCTTTGTCTCGCCATCCATTTTCTGCTTCACATGCTCTGATTTGCAGAAAATATAACACTTTAAGCAGAAAATATAACGTACCCCCATGATTTACAACCCATTGATCTTAACAGTTTGAAAACCGTTTTTCAATCTGATGAAAGTAATCATGTTTGTTCAGCCGTGAGGGTTTCGGCATATTCAATCAACATACAATCAAAACAAAATTAAAAACAACATATTTTTGGTTTTTCAAATTTTAACAAACTAAAAACATATTGTTGGTTTTTAATTTTTCCAATTTTTAGAATTTTGAAAATATTGTTTATTTATGTACAGAAATCACTCAAACTAAACTCCCTGTTCAACCAAACCAGGGTCCTGCAACCTCTTCCTGTGCCAGGTTGCTCCAACTACCATTCTCACAATTTTCAGCTTCGTTGAGCACCTGCACATTCAAACTTTATCAATCATTTGAACAATTTAGCCCAGGTCTGTTGGACCTTAGGCATTTCAACACAATAATGTTCATTCAATTTTGGAAACTCTTTGTCATTTAAAACATTTTCAATTTTGACTTCAACTTTTTCATCTTTTACCATCATTACTTGTTTCTTAGCACTCCACATTTGACCTTTCGGAGTACCTCTTTTGTAAAAATTTGTCTCTTTTTGAACCTTTTGATTTTGAACAACATTTTTAGGTTTCCAAAACTCTTGAGGTTTTGTCATGTCAACAGATGTTCTCCAACTCTGTGTTGTTCTCAATCTGGGTGTGTGAGAATTCCAGGTCTGTCTTGAATCGAACCTGTTCGGGTTTGATTTCCAATTTTGATTTGAAGCAAACTTGTTTGTATTGTACCTCCAAGTTTGTTTCGAATCAAATCTGGTTGACCTTGATTTCACATCCTCAGATTTATGTTTTTCAACATCAACAGGCTTTGGATTTGGACACTTTCGTGCAACATGTCCAATTTGATCACATTTAAAACACACTTTCTTTGAAACATCCTTGGCCTGTTGTTGTTTCTTTTTCATAGCATCAAACTCCTCATTAGACTGTTGTCCAAATTTGAGTTTTTCCTCTTCTTTCAAGCTTTTTCCTTAAACAAAATTCATCTTTTGTTGCAAATCCTGTTTTTCACTTTGATTCCAATTCCGTTTCTTTTTATAACCCAAACCAGCCTTCATGTTTTTCTTCTTAAAACCAGGTTTGTTATAAAAAGATTTATGACCTTTACCAGCAAACTTTGGAATCTCAGACTTCTCAATCTCAACCATTTTGAAAACTTTATCAACCTTTTCTGAAATCACATTCTGAATCGGGAATACAACATCTAAGAATAATTTGTCCGATCCAATCATGGTATAAACCAATCCTTTTGAATCATCATTCAAATTTTTCTCGGATTTTGTGTTTTTCAGATAACCATCATAAAGATTTCCTTCATCTTCATCCTGTGATTCAGACTTACCTTTTGTAGACTCATCTTTCAAAACGCTTTTAACAACCTTACTTACCACCTCTGAATCATTAGCATCATCAGATTTGGAGTAAGTCACATCGATACTTTCAGGTAACTAGTAAGCTATGTTCAAACCCTTTGCTACCTTTTCCTCATCATAAAAAGTATAATTGTTTCTCAATGGTGGTGGTACCTGATGAAACTCTGAACCAATACCCTTTTTGCAATTTTCAGTATCTTTGTCATCTGGTGTGATGTTGAAAATGCGTTCAAGAATGTACGAAGAGTTATGATAACTTTGAAGTTTTGTAACATTTTTTTCTTTTTCAGCCAAGACTTGTTTAAGATTAGCAATTTCATCAACACACTTGTTCAATTCAATTTGCTTTTCTTTAAACTTTCTTTCATACATTTCTTTAGTGACTAAAGTTTCTGACAATCTTTGATCAAAACTTTTGACTTGGCTCTTCAAAGTATCATAAGCTTCTTGTACTCTCTGACTCGACCATTTTAAAGAATCATACTGTTTTTGTAAATCTTGAAATTTAGATTCCTTTTCAACACAATCGACACATTTTGTAGAACACAGTTGTCTATAAACATCATTATCCTTTTCAAGACCTTGACATTTCTGTGTCAATTTTTCAACTTTTAGTTTCAAAATTTCTTCTTTTTCAATCATTTTTTTACATTTCATTTTGAAAACATTTTCAAGTTTGCTTGTTTCAATATCTTTTGTTTTGATTATATCATCTTTTTCAGTACAGGCTTTGCACATTTCTATGCAATTCCTGCACTTGTTTTCTTTGTTATCAAAGATTTCAACATTCGACAAATCAGAAGATTTTCTAACCTCAGTCTCTTTCAGCACCGGTTCTTCTGATTCAACTTTCTGATCTTTCTCCTTTTCTTCTTTCTGAGCTTCTTCATTCTTCTGTTCTTCTTCAGCTTTCTGTTCCTCTTCAGCAGCAATCTTCACAACAGTCTTTACTTCTTCAATCATCTTCTTCAATTCTTCTTCTTTTCGCTTCTTCATTTCTACCACCTTTGGTAAACCTGCTTCAAAAACTTCTTTTAACTTGATCATCAAATTTGGCAAATAGCTTTTATCAGAAAGCCTTCTTGTGTTGAAAGTACCCTCACTTGGAAAAACATTGGTTACAGCATCAAAATCCACTTTTGATGGATCAACTACTGGATTACCCTGTGGATCCATGTAACACTCTAGTTCTTCATTCCATCTCTTGGCTCTTTGTGCTTCCTTAAATGGTTCATACAATTTGCCAATCTCCCATCTCGCACTGTCTCTTCTCCACCAAGTATCATGATCATTATTTGCAACAAATGCATAACCAACTGCATCTTCTTCAGGGCAAACTTGACTCCAGTCGTAACCTTCATCATCATATATAACTGCAAGAGCCCTTGATCTTTCTTCTGGTTGCTTTAATCTTGGTGGCTCAGACTTGTTCTGATGGTAAATCGCTTTCTTGTAATAATCTTCGTTGAACGGGTTTGCAGAATCATCATCAGCATACGCATTTATGCACTCGCGCTTGAAGTGACCTCTTTGTTTACATTTGAAGCATGTCACCTTAGATTTATCAAATCCCAGTTTGGTAGACGGTCCACCAATTGACTTTCTCCCCGTGATCTCCATGAACCGCTGTGCCCGACGAACCGCACTGGCCATGCACCATCTTATATCCATTAGTTCCATCTCCTCGGGGTCTAATTGGTCATAATCTTCTTTCGTCAAGTTGGTATTGCCAATCTTCCCTGCAACGAGGCTTTCATACGATTCAAGTACAGATGCCAAGAAAACCATCTGTTGTTTTGCCGACTCTTCGCTGAAATTCTGCCCATTCTTCAGATCCACCGCGATATTACACTGAAACAAATTCTTGGAAGCAGATTGACTTGAAGTGTCTGAAGAAGATCCACTGTGAAAACCACTGTGAAGACTTTCATTGTTCACTGAGTTTGAACTTTCTGCAGAAAATGCTGTTTTTGGAGATCCAGCCTGTGGTGCATTTCCTCTGTAGTAAAGCTCCACATTTTGCTGATAAGCTAGATTGTTGACTTTAGATCTCTTTATCTCCAACTCATGGCTTTCAAGTCTTTCAATAAGCAAATCCACTTTCAAATCTTCAGGCTTGATTGTGTTTTTCAACATTAGAGCGAAGTATTGCCACTCTTGATCATTTGGCAATGAATCAAACAATTTATCTACCAGCTCCTCTTCAGAAGGTAAGATTTTGTGTCTGGTCAGCTCCATTTTCAGATGTCCGAATCTCTCAATCATTTTACAAATAGATTCATTTTTCATACAACTGAATAAATCAAACTCTTTACGCAACAATTTCTTTTTGTTTTTAACAATTTCATTACTACCTACACATTTTCTCTCTAATGCTTCCCACAAACTCTTTGAAGTCTTCTCTTGTTCGAGCAATGAAATAATATCCTCTCTTACTGACTGTTTGATCAATGTTATCATTCTATATTCAGCCACAACATTTTTTATATCTTTTTCTGTAAAATCTTTTGGATCTATTAACTCTCCTCCCTCTTTTACTGGTTTATTGTATCCATCTGTCAGTTTTAACCAGCTTTCAGTAGCGAAAGCTTTTACCCAACCCTCAAATATGTTTTTCCACCAGTGATAATCTTCAACTTTCATTAGCTTTGGTGGCTTCTGTTGGCTTCCGTACATGTTCTCAAACTTCAAATTCTCAGAAATTTCTCTTGAATATTCTTTCATCTCAGATCTTCTATCTGACGATTCGGAAGTGAATGCTTTGTAGAATGTGTTGTAAAATTCTTCACCGTTGCTTGACATCTTCAATTACCTACACGTACAAACAAACACAGTGAGTTTAATCAATATCAAACAAATAAATCGGACGGGTATCCGGTATGGCACTAAACAACAAATGTGTTGTACGATCAGATAGTCTGTTCACTTGATGCACACTATACGACAAATCAATATGCTGATCAATCGGTTAGAATGATATGCTATACAACAATGAACTTTGAATTAAAAAAATCTCATGCACTTCTGACAAACTCATATGCACTATTAATTCAAATGGCCAACATACACATTTAATATCCAATGACTTCACACATTTCAATATGCTCAATTGTCAGTTCACATGCAATCTTAATATCAAACAATTAAAGTTGGTCGACGATCTCAATGTTATCTAAATTCTCATTGGACCGTTACACTAAGTGGACATCATATGGACTTCTGTTATTATGTAATAAAGTCACTTGGGCCTCTAACAATTATGAATCTTGGGCCGAGATATTCACGTGATAAATCTGACTTTAACAATTAAAGTGGCCGACAGATATATGAAAGTATAACATGCAAATTCTGAACTATCAATTACACTTCACATGTATGATCAGTCTAAACCGAATAGATTTCTTGTTTCGATAAGTGCTACTGACAACACTGACTAAGGTTGACTAAGTGAAAAATAAGCGAAATCAATTTTGATTTGTGACAAATGAGCGAAATCTGATGTACAGATAAGCGAAATCAAGTACAATCTGTCAATGTCCGAATGAGCGAAACCAGGTATGTTCAAATAAGCGAAATCAGATGAATATATCCCTCGATGTCCGTAAAAACGAAATCAGGTTTTAACTAGTTTTCACCATTTTTTAGTCTGAATTTCAACCTGAAACTTTCTAGGGTTTGTTATTAGTAGGTTTTACACGTTATACTTGAATTTTAGACAATTTTAACCGTAGGAACCAATTCAAACAGAAAAAGTATGAGAAAAAGTGAGTAGAAGTGAGAGATTTTTGTAGATTCAGCTGTAGTAGTATGAACTCCTCGTCCTGAAGCTCTGATACCACTTGTTGGACCGTGTTCCGACCCTAAATAGTCAGTATAAGGCAGTTCATCTTCAAAAAAAAAGGCGGAATCAATGTAGATGAAATAACACAGCTGTTCCTTTCAATTTCTTCTTATTAATGCTTTCTAGAATGATTTTGACAGAGTTCGGTTACCTAGCATATGAACAGGTCTCGCTCCAACGTCCACAACTAATGAACACATGAGGGTATTTATAGTTGGACTGATTTCGCTTATATGGCATGTCCATATAAGCAGAATCACTTGTAACTGATTTCGCTCATATGGCATGACCATATAAGCGAAATCCCATGTTGACACATCAGCGAAATCCCATGTGACCTAATGAGCGAAATCACCTACCTAACTAAAGTACACATAAACGAAATTACAATATTAAACAATCTGATATCACGTGAATGCCATATTGCTTTGTCTTGTTGTGTAGTGATGTCATTGATGATGTCATATTGATGATGTCATCATTGTATAAGATGATGTCACACTCGTTCAGATCCGCAACGCAACTGAGACTCGATATAAGATGAAGTCAACAGATGAATGCACTAACACTGAAAGCCGATGGTGGGAAAGATATTAAGAAGAACAAAATATATCTGTTGAAAAAGGAGTTTGATCTTTTTGGATGTATGAAAGGAGAAACGGTTCGACAAATGATTGAATGGTTTTGTCATCTCAAGATCGAGTTAGATAGGTTTGGAATCATTAAAGACAGAGAAGAGATTGTTGATAAACTTTTTGAGGCATTACCGCAAGTTGATGACTGGAAAACATTTGTGATTGTTCTAAAAAATGATCCAAAATTTGAAGAAATGACGTTGGATGGCTTGATTGAGAAACTGGAAGGACATGATTTGCAGTTACAGAAACAAAACAAAATTTCTAGTTCCAGTTATCAGCAAAATATTGATCTATACTATCGAAGAAGTCTGCTACAAAACAATCAGTCATCAAAGATCGGTACAACATTTAGTATTGATAATGCTGGTGATTCATCAAAGAAGACGTCTTCAAGCTATGATTCAGGATATCACTCATCTTCCGCTTCATCAAAATCCAGTCCGAATCAAAACTGGAAAGATTCTCCAAATTTGAAAATGATTTCGCAAAACAACACATGAGTTTCTTGGCGTCTGTTCTGGAGTCTCATGTGAGTTTAATTGCAGGAAAGATCGGTAATCCAAACATGACCAAAGAAGATTACGATCAAGTTGACCCGAAAGAGATGGAACTCATGGATATTCGTTGGTGCATGACAAGCATCATCAGGAGAGCGCAACGGTTCATGGAGATTACCGGTACTTAACCCTTCCAGTTACTACATGTCCGACACAAAAAACACATGTTTGTAAAGAAACGTTTGTACCCTGGATCTGGAAACTTGTATATGCAATGTAAAAATGTTTTCGTGAGAGCCCTGATGATCATAGTCTAGACTCGAGAAAGAATCCTAGTTCGCTATGATCGAGGCTCTGATACCAAGCTGTCACACCCTGGCCGCAGCGGAAGCGTGGTTTATTTGGTGTGACTTCTTAATACCATAGCAACAATCATAACAATGCTATATGATAAAAAAATACGAGATGTACATCCATTAATTTAAGTGAGAAAATATCACAACATCATTGTTTAGAAACATCGACACTTGAAATAAGTTACAAACCATAACTTGTTTAAAACATTTTCATAAGATACCAAAAGACTTTAGATAAGACGAGGTTTAGAGATATGTAACCCGTCCAGGAATAGGTTACACCTCTCAAACTCCACAACTCTGGATGACATATTTTATTCAACGCAGCTAGACACATGCATACCCTGCCAGATCCGCTAATTCCCTGAAATACATGTAGTTTGAAAAATCAACAAAAAGTTGAGCGAGTTCATGTGTAAGTCTGTGTGTATAAGCCTTTAAAATATGTCTTGTGTGTATAAATGTCCCTGGTATGTAGCAATTAAGGAAAAAGAGATCACCAATGGGTTGCAAAGCCAATGGTTTGTGTGAAAATGGTGCAGGAAGTACTCAAACCTAGCAAATTTGTACCGGGCTTACGGCTGGAAGACATAGTCACCTCTATGGGCCGCCCCGGCCTCATGGGTGTGGGCTCGCTACACCCAAATAGATCTATCACTCATGTCCCTAGGTCCTACGACGAGGATTAATGGCCTTAAGTGTTGTGCCCACCCTTCACAGTCTAGTAGTAAACCTTCCTTAAGCTAACCATACCATGTATAAAAATGTCTGTAATAGTTGTAACATGTATTCCACCCCCGAAGTATAAAACTGAAAACAGTTAAGAGAAAAGGGGGACATGAACTCACCTTGATAGCGAGTAAGTCCAAACAAGTATGCAAATGTGAGAGTTCTTGGAAATAAGATTCCACGTCACTCTAATTGATTGAACATGCAACAATATGGAATATGTATCAACAATAATGTTTAATTGGATAATTGGAAATCCTAAATCTATGGGATTCGGTAGTGTTTTGTTTAAATGGTAATTATGGGATTTGGATAACCTAGCAAGAGGACTTGGAAAATGAATATGATGTAAAGGAATTATTTATGAAAAATATTTATTTATCATAAATAATAAAATTGCAAAAATGTACAATTGATTTAATATAAACATTTGTAATAATAAATCAAATATATTTAACTAGTATAATTAAATAACATAATTAAATATAATGATTATTGGCAAAATATTGTACAAGTGATATAATTAATTTATAAATTAATTTAGATGGTTTAAAATATATATTATTTGATAAATGATAAATATTTTGTTTAAAAGAATTAATATGATAATTACATAACTAATTATCAAAATAATTATATTAAATCTGAATAATTAAAAATAACATTTTTAATTATTAAACTTGAATATCACTGATTTAAATTAATTATTATGGCCTTGGATTCATTTTAAATAAATAAAATGAATTAAAACGGTTAAAGTAACAATAAATAAGTTAAAAAAAATGTTGCAGACCCCTGGGTTCGAACCCGGGTCTGTACTGAAGGCAAGCACACACACAACCACTGGGCTAGCCTGGTTGTTTGTGTTTAGTTTCAGTTTAAATAAAATAAATATTGAAATGAAAAGTGTCATCTTCCCCAAATTTTCAACCGAGTCAAAACAGAAAGTCAAACCTCAAAATTAATCGGGGAAATCTATGTTTTAATTAAATTAACTTTAGGGAATCGTTGTACAAGCATAAACGAACAAATTGATCAAATAAAAACTAACCGATAACGTTTAAAACGACGAAACGGCTAATTCCGGCGAGGACTAGCTCCGACGAAGTTGCAGGTTTGAACAGAGGATTAATTTCGATGTTTTAGAGAGATGTGAAGGGTGCAGGAGGTTCGTGGTGATCTAAGGAACTTATATACTGGTTCAATTCGATTCTCAGATCCAACATTTCATAGTGGAATCGATCCACTTTAAATTGTTTATAAAAAGTTCGAATTTACAGAAGTTTGGCACCAAAATGTGTCGAATAAGTGCTCAATTGGTTGGCAATGGGGTTGGGGACTCGTGGATGATGTTTCCGGATCGAAATAAACAATAACAAGTTGGAATAGATCGAAATCACACTGATCTTGTTTCAGATTTGAAATATAATATTTAAATCTAAAGTGTTTATAAATATAATACAATCTCATAAAATAACCGGATGAGGGCTTAGCCCGACCGGTCACGTAGTTGCTTGTTGTGCGGGGTGTCGCGGGTTCGATCCTTCCCTGGTGACCGGTTCGATGGTTTTAATCCTTTTTGTTTCAGAATTTATTTTAAATAAAATATTTAATTTCCTAAATAGTATATAAATGAATTTAAATTCCATATTCTAACAGCTCTGTACAGAGGATAAACTGGTTAAGGCGCTGCGGTTATAACCGAGAGGTTATGAGTTCGATCCCAGCAAAGGCCGGTCCGATACAGAAGGACCCCTTTTTAACAGAATTTTGACATATTTACACTTTGCCAACTCAAGTTTCATTTTTTTACAAAAATAGTCCCTGAACTTCTGAAAAGTTGCAATAACAGTCCCTATACTTTCATAAAAAGTACATAATTGTCCCTGAAGTTTCTAAAATTTACACAAATGGTCCCTGTACTGTTCAGTTAAGTATGCTAACTGAGTTAATGTTTAAAGAAGGAAATCTTGATGAAATGACTAACACAGTTAGGGTTTTCAGTTTATATAAGTTTAAAAATAATAGTTTTGGTCCCTACTTCCCTACACTCCATACTAGTGTAGTACCTTGATTCTAGTTCATATTGGCCTCAACATATTGTTTGTCTATGTGTTTGCATTGTCAGCATGTTTCTGAGTTATCCGTTCACTGTGCTAACTGTGTTTTGTGCATCAAGTTTATCACTAAAGTTTGTGTGTAATAAATGGAGTGACAGTATGAATGTGATGCATATGTATGTATGATGCAGAACTCATAAAGCAGTTTAATTCATCAGTTGTAATTCTAGCACAGTCATTAAGCACAAAGTTAATATTAATTAACTGTACGGATACTTGTAATTGTGAGCGTTGTCACATTCTCCCCCTGTTAAGAAAATTTCGTCCCGAAATTTTAGTTTTGCTACTAGATGCAGGGGTCTTGGGGAATAAATGTGGGTATTTTTTTTTCATACGGTCCTCACGCTCCCACGTGAATTCCGGGCCGTGTCGTGCATTCCATCGAACTTTAAAGAGTTTGACACCACTCCTGCGCGTCTTGTTAATCTTCCAATCAGTAACCTCAACGGGTTCTTCAGTAAAGTGGAGTGTATCATCAATATGAACTTCGTCGGCAGGAATGACTATTGTCTCTTGAGTTGGACTCTTTTTCAAATTAGATACATGAAATGTATCATGTACGCCATTTAGTTCAGCAGGTAAATCCAACTTGTATGCTACCAGACCAATCCTTTTCAGGATTTTAAATGGACCAATGTATCTGGGATTCAACTTCCCACGCTTCCCAAAGCGTGCTACACCCTTCCAGGGTGAAACCTTCAACAAAACCATATCTCCCACCTCAAATTCCAGAGGTTTCCTTCTTCGGTCCGCATAACACTTTTGTCGATCACGAGCCGCTTTAATGCGCTCTCGGATCTGTAAAATCTTGTCAGTCGTTTCCTGAACCAATTCCGGGCCAACAAGCTGTCTATCACCGGTGTTAGCCCAACATAATGGTGATCGACACTTGCGTCCATAGAGAGCTTCGAACGGTGCGGCCTGAATGCTTGTATGATAACTGTTATTGTATGAGAATTCAACCAATGGTAGGTGAGTGTCCCAACTTCCACCTAAATCCATTACACAGGCTCGCAACATGTCTTCTAATGTTTGAATCATTCGTTCGCTCTGTCCGTCTGTCTGCGGATGAAAGGCAGTACTCAGATTCAACTGAGAACCAAAAGTTTCTTGGAAGGATTGCCAAATCCTTGATACGAATCTTCCGTCTCTATCAGAGATAATTGAGAGAGGCAATCCATGCCGTGCAACAATCTCTCTTAAGTATATCTCAGCAAGCTTACTCGTTTTATCTTTCTCCTTGATTGGCAAAAAGTGTGCAGATTTCATTAAACGGTCTACTATTACCCAAATCGTATCATGGCCCTTGGGCGTCCTTAGCAATTTCGTTATGAAGTCCATAGAAATCTGTTCCCATTTCCATTGGGGTATTTCAGGTTGTTGCAAGAGACCTGAAGGCCTCTGGTATTCAACCTTCACTTTGGCGCAAGTTAAACATATGCCAACATATACCGCAACATCGCCTTTCATTATTGGCCACCAATAGAAATCCTTAAGATCTTGGTACATCTTATCCGCTCCTGGATGAATCGAGTACCGAGATTTGTGAGCTTCGTCAAAAATAACATTTCTCAGACCACAAAACAAGGGAACCCAAATTCGTTTCATGAAGCACAAAGTCCCTTCCCCGTTTGGTACCAACTGTTTCTCCATCCCACGGAAATACTCATTCTCAATATTCTTTTCCTTGAGTGTTTCTCTCTGCACGGCACGAATGTGCAATGAGAGGTCCGTTTGTATGATCATTTCCAAAGCCCTAATCCTTATGGGCTTGATCCTTTCCTTCCGACTTAGAGCATCAGCGACCACATTCGCCTTCCCTGGGTGATACTTGATTTCACAGTCATAATCATTTAACAACTCTACCCAACGTCTTTGCCTCATGTTAAGCTCTTTCTGATCGAATATGTGCTGCAGGCTCTTGTGATCAGTGTAGATGGTGCATCGCGTGCCATATAAATAATGTCGCCATATCTTCAAAGCAAACACCACCGCGCATAACTGATGCCTCATTTTAACAAATATAATGGAAATAGTCTTCTTCATTGCTGGATCTTGGTCAGTGACAACAACTTTTGGTTGAGAACCAACAGCTTTTAGAAAAACTCTCAACAACCATATATACGTATCAACAGTTTCAGACGCCAATAATGCAGCACCAAATGTAACATTGCAATGGTGATTGTCTATATCAGTGAACATTACAAACACCATAGAGTATATGTATATGAAAACGCCATTGAGAAAATGAAACGATAACAAAATGCCAATGCATGTAAATAGTGAATAACGCCAATGCATGCAGACAGTGAAAACACCAAAAGAACAGAAAAAATAGAATTATAAATGTTACTTGTTGGAACGATATGTGGCGTCAAATGAAATCACATCACCAAACACGTGGTAATTACGTTTGGCTTGATCGTCACACCAAAAAAGTCCCTTCAAACGATTCTCATTGTCTGTGAAGTAATCGTACGAGAAATTAGGCTGAGACTGTTTTTTTCATCCAAATGTCTCACAACCATCTCAGCATCGTATTCCTCTATAAAAAAGTGAGTTTGCCTCTTGTAGTTCTTAAATTCAACTTTACTTGCACCCACGTCTTCAAAACCACCAAAACAAGTCTTCATAACATTAAACTCCTTAACCGGACTCAAATTCAACTTAGACATGTTGTGTATAACATGCTTCTGGAGCTGAGTGAGATGTCATTCAGTTGGAAGAAAATGCTTATCAGGACATTCAACAAGATCATGGTTGTGCTCCTCAACAAACTTATAAACCTTCTATGATCCAACCTCAAAAATTACACATAATCAGTCCTCTTTGAAAAGTTGGATTGCACAATCCGTTCCTTTTGATTGGGGTCCAACGTATCAACCTTCTTGTCCTTATATACCCAAGCTCTCGTACACATTTAATACTTAATATGTCTTTCACCTTTGGCGTTTATCTTTTCAGTCCCTTTCCTGACAGAAAATGTCACACCCCGACCGCGTAAAACAACGAACCGCGGTGGAAACGTCGGGGAGTGGAGTGACAGAATTATTTTTTCACAACCATGGATTAAAAAAGTTTCGTTTTATTGAATTATTAAATATTTATATTGTCTTAAAGTTAAAACAAACAAGTTCACATATCGACTATCATTGTTATTAAGTCACTAAGGCCTCGTCCGATCCTAAGTGAGCATGTATCCTAGTAGCAATCAACATCATCAAACAACACCACCTGAAACATATGTGAAAATAAAGTCAGCAAAGAAATGCCGACGAGCACATAGGTTTTGTGAGAGTGTCAGATTCATGGCTCGATTTTGTATTGCAATACCTCGTTTGACTACAAAAGTCGATAATTGAAAACCTTGTTTTGAAATGAGTTTTAGTATTGCAATATGAATAGCCAACTCAAAACAAGTTGATTATAGTTTATAAAACCTCGTGCCATGAATCTTAACCCAAAACAATTGTTTAAGTAAACCAAATTGTAAATCGTTCTCGTAATAAAACTCGTATGGTTTATATCATTTAGTAAACATCGTTGTGTGTCGTCGTTTAAAATCGTTCATCCAAGTGAACTAAATAACGCCACGGAATGTAACATGAAAAAAAGCACTTATATATAAGAAGTACCAGCGGCGTATCTACCATGCTTTTATCACATTACACCCATCCCGTTACCTAATCACATACCAAAACCAATCGTTCGTTCAATTCGTTTAACTTGTTCAAATCATTCCAATCATTTAAATCGTTCAATCGTTTCGATCGTTCAATCGTTCCAAATCGTTCAAAATCGTTCTCATTTTAATTGTGAAAACTCCTTTTGGTCGTCTCGTGGAATACATTCAAACCTTCGTAATTCGTCCATCGTTCAACTCGTATTAACAAACCACCAAAGGGTAAGTTAACAATCATCAGGTTCAGTCGTTACCCACATATCCCCACACATAACCATGGTGATAGTTTGATAACGGGATTTGTCAGATCCTATGGTACCATAACATACTACTGGTCGGCTCGGCCAAAGCTAATGAATATCATTCGTTATGTAATTACGTCCCAACAAGTTCGTTCACATTATCGAAATCGTTATGTTTAATATAAACCATAGTATTCATTTTTGAAATCGTCGAAATCGTTTAACACATATGAATCACCCCAAAACAATCGAAAACAGTAAAATAGGGGAACTATGTACTCACGTTGAATTGCAAAGTATCCTTGATCTAATGAACTACAAAGCTCGGGCAAACCAAGGAAATCAAGTGGTACCTTGTAATCGGATCGCTAGTTAATAAATCGACACCTAAATCGGAAGATCGGGTTGAATGAGGTTTCGTAAACCAATTGAGTTTTGGAACTCATATGATATGGTTTAACAAAGCCTACATTCTAAATCGGAACCTATCCTAAGTGCTTTATGACCCGTTACGACCCATTAAGGTAGCTTATGCTACTTTACCGCGTCGTTCGCGCAAATTCGCGTTCGAGACGCCTAACTAGCCCTATGACAAGTATTATATGCCCTAACATGTTTAAATATGTTGCATAATCAGTTTAAGTGACAAAAGTTAAGTTACATATGCTTAAAATCCAATTATGCATGAAAAGGGCATTTTGGTCATTTTCCTAAGGCATATAAACTACCTATCATACAACTAATTAAACTAAGTGACCATAAGGTATAACCTCGGAAGGTTATTCCCTATACAACTATGGTCACAATATATGCTTGGTCGGATCCTAACGATTGACCAAACGGGTCGGGTTCTAAAGTCTAAGCGGTTGTCAAGACCGCTTGACTTACGTCCCAAAACAAACACTAGACTAAAAGTGATGAGTTAAACATGTTAAAACATGTTTAACTAAGTTAGAAAACAGGTTTGATACCAAAACAAAGTGTTTTGGTACCCAAAAATAGTTTCGTTGCAAAATACGCGTAAACACGTATTTTGACCGAATCGTTGACTCGTCACTTCGACTAGTCGACGCGGAAATCAGTAGGTATAGTCACAAGGGACTATAACCATCATGATTACGCTCACGTTGCAAAGTTCGGTTGAACTTTGTGTTGACCAAATGATGGTCAAAGCAGAAAGTCAAACACTGTTTGACTTTCACGCTTGAAAAGCATAAAGAAGCATGAAAGAAGCTTACAAAAGGTCCAAGCTAGGAATAATTGAACTAAAACACTTAGGTATGAAGCCTTAGCTTCAACTTAGAGCAGATTTAATTCAATTTGAGCAAGGAACAAGTGAAGAACCCAAGTCCATTTATAAAAAGATTGGATTAATGAGATCATTCCAAGTGTTAGGAGGATCAATCTTGGCCATACACTTGTGGCACATGGTTTCTAATACAAGGGGAACACAAAAACAAGCTCAAGGTATCCCAAAACCATGTTAAAAAACACTGAAATCAGCTGCTGAAGCCAGATTCAATGTTTTTGACCTGGTAGTCTGTCATGCCCCACGAAGACTGGAGTACTGGGCTTCGCGCCCGGTGAGAACAGTTTGACAGATTGTCAATTTTAGTCCCTGCAAGCTTAAAACTTTGATTTTGATGCATTTTTGACGCGTTTAAGCCCCGTTAACCCAATTTCAAGGATCTAAAATGAAGTTAAAGCATAGGGAACATGAAATATGCTTGAAAACATCTCGGATGTCGGTTCGTTTGGTCGTACGATTGCGTTATTCGGTTAATTACGATGAAAACTCGAACGGACGCGAAAACGATCCAAATTACGCGACAAATGGTATTTTTGCATTCCAATTACTAAAATAAAATATTTTAATGATTACAAAATTTTTTGGATGTCCGGATATGTTCAGAACGTAAGAAATGCGCGTAAATGCAAACTTATGCACTTTTTGACGCTTTTAGTCCCTATTGATGCTTATGGTGTGCACATATAATGTATATATGTGTGGGCCCTCGAGGGGCAAAAGTGATATTGCACTAGTTTTAACGTTATTTTACTAAGTTCGTGAAAATAACGTTAAAAACGGCGGACGTTTAATCATGCATCATGTGGCGGCGTTGATAACCGAAAGACAAAATGGTACATGCACTAATCGGCCTTTGTTCCGATTGTTGAGTGTTATGTGCCTTATGTCCAAGGCTTGATGCAAAACTACTATCGAGCCGGGGGGTCTCACTGGAAGCAGCCTCTCTATTCCTGTGGGGGTAGAGGTAAGGCTGTCTACATCTTACCCTCCTCAGACCCTACCTTAGCTTTGCTATTGGGGGGATCTACTGAGTACGAGTCCCTATTGATCAAATAAGCATATTTTCGCATACCAAACCCCTCAAAGCCTATTTATAAGCTATGTAAAGGATATTTAAGGTATGTTTAGCTTATGATCATGTTTAAGAATATTTGTTACTGTACGAATCGGCATACTTTCACAGTTTGTCGCAAATAGTCCCTGCGATCGAATATACTTGTTTTTGACACCCCAAACCCTCCAAAACTTATTTCTAAGTTATGTAAAGGTTATTTAAGGTATGTTAAGCCTATGTCACTATTCCGGAGTGTTTGTCATGTTAAATAGATTACGTTTACACATCAGTTTGCGTATAACTCTCCAGAAAACGATTTAAAGATTGAAATCAAACTAGAATCAAATCGTAAAATCGTCAATCGCAAATACAAAAATATTAACACCAAAACACATCGTTTCATTGATAATTTACATTGTTTTACATTGTTCATCGTTTACAGAGCACAGTTGTCATAGTCTCTCCTACTTTAGGAAATTTCGTCCTGAAATTTTAACTAGAGGAAACTCGTGAAAACAAATGTGGATATTTCGCTTTCATTTGCTCCTCATGTTCCCAAGTAAACTCTGGGCCACGTTTGGACTCTCAGCGAACCTTGACTAATCGTATTCGCTTGTTCTTCAATGGCTTGACTTCACGGTCCATTATCTCCACAGGTTTCTCGACAAAGTGCATCGTGTCATCAACTTGAATTTCGTCGAGTGGAATGTGAAGATTAGTATTGGCTAGACACTTTCGTAGATTGGACACGTGGAATGTTGGGTGAATATTCCCAAGGTCAGGAGGTAACTCAAGTAGGCAACATTTCTGATTGTTTCAACAATCTTAAATGGTCCAGCATATAGTGGTGCAAGTTTTCCTTTCTTTCCAAATCTCACCACTCCCTTCCAAGGGGACACCTTGCGTAGGACATGGTCTCCGACTTGAAATTCCAAGGGCTCGCGTCACATATCCGCATAACTCTTTTGACTGCTTCTAGCTCTCAGAAGATTATCGCGAATTTTCTAGATTTTATCTGTCGTTTCCAGAATGAGCTCAGGTCCAGTAAGCTGAGCTTCACCAATCTCATTCCAACAGACAGGTGAACGACATTTTTGACTGTATAAAGCTTCGAACGGTCCCATATTATTGCTAGCATGATAACTGTTGTTGTAAGAGAACTCGATCAACGGTAGATGAGAATCCCAATTACCACCAAAATCTATCACGCATGCTCTAAGCATATCCTCCAATGTTTGTATCATTCTCTCGGTTTGTCCATCTGTTTAGGATGATAAGCAGTGCTTAGATTTAGTTGGGTTCCCATAGCAGATTGCATTGTCTTCCAAAAGTGAGATGAAAATCGAGCATCATGGTCAGATATGATATCTAAAGGAACACCATGTCGAGATACAATCTCATCAACATAAATCTTGGCAAGTTTATCAGCAGATAAATCCTCGCGAATCGGTATAAAATGAGCTGACTCCGTTAATCGATCAATAACTACCCAAATAGCATCGTGACCTCTAGATGTGCGCGGTAACTTAGTGATGAGATCCATCGCAATGTTCTCCCACTTCCATACCGGTATCTCTGGTTGTACAAGCAAACCAGATGGTCTTTGATGTTCAGCCTTGACTTTGAGATAAGTTAGGCATTTCGATACATACAAGGCAACGTCCCTTTTCATACCAGGCCACCAGTACTGAGTACGAAGACCCTTGTACATTTTGTCAGCACCGGGATGAATAGAATAACGAGACTTGTGAAATTCATCCAGTACTAAAGTGCGAAGATCGTCTTGTTTCGGAACCCATAATCGATCCTTGAAATAAAGTAACCCATCGTCCTTCGTTTCGATTTTAAGCTCTAATTGACGTGGTAATTCCTTACCCATCAAATCATGTGTAACACAAGTATGTTGAGCTTGAGAGACACGTGATTGGATATCGGATAGAGTGCGAACATAATGAAGCTTAGCTCGTTCCTTTCAACTTAGTGCATCGGCTATGACATTCGCCTTGCCAGGATGGTAGTTAATTTCGCAATCGTAATCGCTCAAGAGTTCAACCCATCGTCGTTGTCTCATGTTCAGCTCCTTCTGGTTGAAAATATGTTGGAGACTTTTGTGGTCTGTGAAAACCACACATTTCATGCCATAAAGATAGTGTCTCCAGATTTTTAGTGCAAAAACCACAGCTCCCAACTCAAAGTCATGAGTCGTGTAGTTCTTCTCGTGTATTTTCAATTGTCTGGACGCATATGCTATAACTTTACCTTGTTGCATGAGAACACAACCAAGGCCTAGATTTGACGCGTCACAATAGACAACAAAATCATCGTTTCCATCGGGCAAAGATAAGACAGGAGCGTCACAGAGTTTTCGTTTCAGTGTTTGGAAAGCTTCCTCTTGTTTGGGTCCCCACTCAAAAGGTTTATTCTTCTGAGTCAAAGCAGTGAGAGGAACCACGATCTTTGAGAAGTTCGAAATAAATCATCGATAATAACCAGCAAGACCAAGAAAAGAGTGAACTTCTGTGG
Source organism: Helianthus tuberosus (assembly GCA_030545235.1). Lineage (NCBI taxonomy): Eukaryota > Viridiplantae > Streptophyta > Magnoliopsida > Asterales > Asteraceae > Helianthus > Helianthus tuberosus. The sequence goes on along the minus strand of JARYGA010033142.1, from coordinate 12,798 downwards.
GTGTCGTACGTGTGTTCCAATCCTTAATTGCAGCAATTTTGGAAGGATCCACTTGAATACCCTGCTCGTTAACAATATGACCCAAAAATTGAACTTCTTTAAGCCAGAATTCACACTTGGAGAACTTGGCGAAAAGTTGTTCCTTCTTCAGGAGTTCCATTGTCAGACGAAGGTGTTGTTCGTGCTCGGCTCGTGACTTCGAATAAATGAGAATGTCATCAATAAACATAATGATGAACTTATCTAAATAAGGTTTACAAACCCTATTCATTAAGTCCATGAAACAGCTGGGGCATTTGTCAAACCAAAAGGCATGACAGTGAACTCGTAGTGACCATATCTCGTGCGGAAAGTAGTTTTGGGAATATCTTCTTCGAGTACACGAAGCTGATGATACGCAGAATGCAGATTGATATTGGGAAAACATGTAGCACCTTGTAGTTGATCAAAGAGTTCATCAATTCGTGGTAGGGGATATCGATTCTTGATGGTAAGCTTATTAAGCTCACGATAATCGATGCACATACGGAAAGATCCATCTTTCTTTTTCACAAACAGGACTAGAGCGCCCCAAGGTGAATAACTCGGTCGGATGAATCCTTTATCAGATAACTCTTGAAGCTGTTTCGATAACTCTTGCATCTCAGACGGTGCAAGATGATAAGGTGCTTTAGCAATCGGGTTGGCATTAGGTACAAGATCAATATGAAACTAGACTTGACGAACTGGAGGCAAACCAGGCAGTTCATCCGGAAACACCTCTGGATAATCTCGAACAATCGGAATATCTTGAATACTCTTGTTCTTGCCTTTCTCTTCTGTGACATGTGCTAGAAATGCCACATATCCTTTTCGTAAATAACTTTGGGCTTTCGTACATGACATAAGTTTCAAACCATTTGAAGGTTTCTCGCCACGAACTTCTAAGACATCACTAGACGAAAGAGGGATATGAATAATCTTATCGAAAGAAACCATCTCAGCATGAAACTTAGTTAACAAATCCATCCCTATGATAACGTCAAAACTCCCAAGTTGCATCGGTATGTGGTCAATAGGAAAAAGATGGTTATCGAGGTTCAATTGACAATTACGAATAACAGAATCAAGTATAAGAGGTTTACCAGTAGTAACTTCAACAGATAAGGGTTTCCTCAGTTTAGATCTAGGTATCGTAAGTAAAGGCTCAAATGATAACGAAACAAAACTTCTATCGGCACCAGAATCGAAAAGAACAGATGCAGGTTGATGGTTGACAAGGAACGTACCGTTAACAACCTCGTTGTCAGCATGAGCCTCGTTAGCATTCAGATTGTACGCTCGTCCACGAGCGGGATTCACATTCGCGTTGGCATTCGGATTCGCAAGTTTCGGACAATTGTTGCGGAAGTGACCATTTCTCCGCAATTGTAACATGAGCCAGGTGGGAATCTAGTAGCATTCCCCTGAACTGGAGCTTGATTCTGAGTAGCTTGATTTTGACCCAAATGACAAATGTTGGCCGTGTGCCCAAGTTTACCACAAGTGGTGCACTGTTTACAAGCTTGATGTGCCACATGATGACGATTGCACCGATTGCAGTGAGGTGCAGTACCAACATATTGTTTCTTGGCAGGAAGTAGTGCTGGTGGGTTCTGAGCATTTTGATTTGTGACAGTAAAGTTCTGGGAAGCCTTGCGCTTCCTCGACCTTCTTGACGACTCGCCCTTTTTCTTACCCTTACCCTTGTCTTGAGTAATGTCGGTCGACTGCTTCTTATCACCCTTGTGGGTCCGTTTACCTTTTCTGACTTGAGACTCAGTCAGAGTTGCAGCCATATCAATAGCCTGAAGTACAGTGGTAGGATTACTATCAGTAACTATATCTTGCACAAAATTGGGCAAACCATCGATATACCTCTCAATCGCTTTCTCCAATGGGGTAACCATAGTAGGACACAACAGACTCAACTCCTCATAATGATCCATGTAAACACGGTGTTCTCCTTCATCCTGTTTCAAATCGTCAAACTCTTGTTCCAAAGCCCTAATCTCGTGATGGGGACAGAACTCTTTCATCATGAGACCCGTAGCTCTTCCCAAGTTTGAGCCATAGCCACATCGGCACCCCTATCTCGCATCACACCATTCCACCATGTAAGAGCATGCTTCTCGAAAACACTGGATGCAAACTCAACCTTTCGTTCATTCGGACATTGAACATGTCTAAATGTACTCTCTAAACTTTCGAACCATTGTAGGAGCACAGTTGCTCCTTGAGACCCAGAAAACGTTAGTGGTTTAGCCGAATTAAATGTTTTGAAACTACACTGAGCATTGTTATTATTATTGTTGTTCGCTTGATTGATCTGAGTTATTAGGTTCAGAATCACAACAGCGATTTGCAGAGTGATAATAGCTACGAGTTCGGCGTTAGTTTGTGGTTGTGCATCTCGTCGAGTAGGCATATTCTAAAAAGAACAATGAAATATAAGAAACGAGTGAGATCGGCAATTGGATAAACAAAAGAGGTATTGAAAACATCGATAAAGCATAAGGAAGGCAATCATTCGTTCGTTACCTCGAACAAACAAACGACACACAGTGACTAATCAAAGTAAATGGGTCAATATAATGTATCGCGAAGGCATGCTTTAGCCTATAAGTGGACACTCATCCCAAGAGTTCCCAGGTAAGAGTGACTGGTCTGATTATGTGGATTTGTACGAACACTCTAGCCTTAGACAGAAAACTCAGGATACAGGCATCCACCCTTCCAGATTACACGTGTTCACATTATTCAAACCCAAATTTTGACGAGATTTTGAAAATTTAGAAGACATTAGCCAAAAATGAATCATCCAAAGGGTGGGTGATTATTTTCAAAATCATTTTGGGAACTTTAAAGGTTCAAAACCTTATAACAAATCATCTAGGAATAGATGATTGATTTTCAAAGCGGATTTGTTATTGTGTTCTCGTTGTGGTTATCACCTAAAGATAGGTGACGGTTTTGTTTTAAAATCTAAACGCAAGTAAACTCGCGTTAGGGTCCTAGAAAAGTTATAGTCTAGGTTAAAGCATTACTAATAACCTAATTCCCTTTAACCATGAGCTCTGATACCAACTCTTCTGTCACACCCCGATCACGTAAAACAACAAACCACGGCGGAAACGTCGGGGAGTGGAGCGACATAATTATTGTTTCACAACCATGGATTCAAAAAGTTTCATTTTATTGAATTATTATATATTTACATTGTCTTAAAGTTAAAACAAACAAGTTCACATATCGACTATCATCGTTATTAAGTCACTAAGGCCTCGTCCGGTCCTAAGTGAGCATGCATCCTAGTAGCAATCAACATCATCAAACAACACCACCTGAAACATATGTGAAAATAAAGTCAGCAAAGAAATGCCGGTGAGCACATAGGTTTTGTGAGAGGGTCAGATTCATGGCTCAATTTCGTATTGCAATACCTCGTTTGACTACAAAAGTCGATAATTGAAAACCTTATTTTGAAATGAGTTTTAGTATTGCAATATGAATAGCCAACTCAAAACAAGTTGATTATAGTTTATAAAACCTTGTGCCATGAAACTTAACCCAAAACATTTGTTTAAGTAAACCAAATTGTAAATCGTTCTCGTAATAAAACTCGTATGGTTTATATCATTTAGTAAAGATCGTTGTGTATCCTCGTTTAAAATCGTTCATCCAAGTGAACTAAATAACGCCATAGAATGTAACATGATAAAAGCACTTATATATAAGAAGTACCAGCGGCGTATCTACCATGCTTTTATCACATTACACCCATCCCGTTACCTAATCACATACCAAAACCAATCGTTTGTTCAATTCGTTTAACTTGTTCAAATCGTTCCAATCGTTTAAATTGTTCAATCGTTTCGATCGTTCAATAATTCCAAATCGTTCAATCATTCAAATTAGTTCTCGTTTTAATTGGGAAAACTACTTTTGGTCGTCTCTTGGAATACATTCAAACCTTCGTAACTCGTCCATCGTTCAACTCGTATTAACAAACCACCAAAGGGTAAGTTAACAATCATCAAGCTCAGTCGTTACCCACATATCCCCACACATAACCATGGTGATAGTTTGATAACGGGATTTGCAGATCCTATGGTACCATAACATACTACTGGTCAGCTCAGGCAAAGCTAATGAATGTCATTCGTTATGTAATTACGTCCCAACAAGTTCGTTCACATTATCGAAATCGTTATGTTTAATATAAACCATATTATTCATTTTTGAAATCGTCAAAATTTTTTAACACATATGAATCACCCCAAAACAATCGAAAACAGTAAAATAAGGGAACTATGTACTCACATTGAATTGCAAACTATCCTTGATATAATGAACTACAAAGCTCGGGCAAACTAAGGAAATCAAGTGGTACCTAGTAATCGGATCGCTAGTTAATAAATCGACACCTAAATCGCAAGATTGGGTAGAATGAGGTTTCGTAAACCAATTGAGTTTTGGAACTCATATGATATGGTTTAACAAAGCCTACATTTTAAATCGGAACCTATCCTAAGTGCTTTATGACCCGTTACGACCCATTAAGGTAGCTTATGCTACTTTAACGCGTCGTTCGCGCAAATGCGTGTTCGAGACTCCTAACTAGTCCTATGAAAAGTATTATATGCCATAACATGTTTAAATATGTTGCATAATCAGTTTAAGTGACAAAAGTTAATTTACATATGCTTAAAATCCAGTTATGCATGAAAAGGGCATTTTGGTCATTTTCCTAAGGCATATAAACTACCTATCATACAACTAATTAAACTAAGTGACCATAAGGTATAACCTCGGAAGGTTATTTCCTATACAACTATGGTCACAATATATGCTTGGTTGGATCTTAACGATCGACCAAATGGGTCGGGTTTGAAAGTCTAAGCGGTTGTCAAGACCGCTTGACTTACGTCCCAAAACAAGCACTAGACTAAAAGTGACGGGTTAAACATGTTTAACTAAGTTAGAAAACAGGTTTGATACCAAAACAAAGTGATTTGGTACCCGAAAATAGCTTCGTTGCAAAATACGCGTAAACACTTATTTTGACCGAAACTTTGACTCGTCACTTCGACTAGTCGACGTGGAAATCAGTAGGTATAGTCACAAGGGACTATAACCATCATGATTACGCTCATGTTGCAAAGTTCGGTTGAACATTGTGTTGACCAAGGAAATTCAAATATAACATGTTTCAATACAACAAAGCAAATTACAACATAACATGGTACAAATTTGATACAACAATTAATATAGGATTTCTAGATATGTATCTAAAGCATCGTCGCTACGCCCATTTTAATATCATCATCATCCTAAAATATGTTAAAAATACATGGATCAATACAAAGGTATTGACGAGTATACAAGTTTTGATACATAGTATAAGTAATAAAAGTTTAAACGAATCCACATGGCAAACTAGCTATTCAAGATTAACATTAAACTGGCATGTGAACAAACAAGTCAACCCAAGGTTTAACACAAGTAAATGACTTAACATGACCCCACATTCACAGGCGGTGCATTACTCCCATAACGTTATACATGTTAAGGGTAGACTCGTACGGAGTTAATGACAAGTTCAACACAAGATGTACAAATCCAGATTAAAGTATCAAGCATAACGTATGCATGCATGTATTGGATTGTTTGTGCATTGTTGTATAAAAGTCTAAGTGTAATTGTGTAGGTTTATAAGTTAACATATTGCACCCATAATGTCAAATTGAAAAAGGGAATGCGAGTATACTAGCGGTTTTGGTAAATCTTCTGTAGAAATCCCGTGAGCGTAGTTTTGGTAGGAGTGGGTAGGCGTAGTACAAGAACACCAAGGTTAATCTACCCGGCGAGCAAAGGAATGGTAGAATTAGTACAGGAACACCAAGGTTACCCTACAAGGCAAACGAAGGCGTGATTCAGAGTTGGAAGTTTAAGGAACAGGATCTAAAGTACTTAGTATAATAAGAAAATATAATAAAACATAAATTATATTATGTCCGTGCACTTTTCCCGACACTGATTTTTTGTGGTTTTATGGGTCCAAGCTTGCCCGACATAATCAGCGACAAGGAACACAGAAAGCAGAATAACGGGTAACTGAAATACGAATTGTTCGAACGAGAGAGTCTGTGACAAAAGGGGCCATTCCTACAATAGGGACCATCTGTTAAACCGAGTCTCGTTTGAACGTTTTAACTATCAAACAGTTATGTACATAATTTATGTTAAGTTGTTAGATATTATAATAGTATATTATTTATTACAGAATAATCAGGAGTTTCATATTAGTGATGCGTGTGTAGCGTTATAAGTTTTTGTTTATATTTTTAGCCCTTTTTAACACATTAGTCAAGTTTTAAATTTATAAAACACGATATTTTACTAACACTAAACACACATATGGGCAAGTGCACCCATCGTGAGCGTAGTATAGCGTTGGTAAGATACCGAGGTCGTCCAAGGACACAAGAGCTTTTAGTACCGGTTTATCCTCAACGTCTAATCAAATCAAAAGTTTTAGAAAAGGTTTTTAAACATGAAAAATAAAAACTAAAATGCTGAAAAATAAAAATAAAAACAGATAGACATGATGAATCACTTGGATCCGACTCTCCTTTAATGTAACCTTTGATGATTTCCGCACTTTTGCACTTTTTAAGAGATTATCTTAGTTATAGTAGTAGGCCCCTCTTTTGAAGGTGACGTTACCCTCAACCCAGTGGTTTGAGTCAGCAAGGATACAATCCCAAAGGTTCGGAATATTGAAAGATAATTAATTAAGTTATTAATGCGTAAAGTGGTAACCCCCTCTTTTGAAGGTGACGTTACCCTCGGCTAAGTGGTTTGAGTCAGCAGGGATACAATCCCAAGTAGCCGGGTTAATGTATTAATAGTAGTTTACATATGAGGGGATCAAGCCATTCGCACCCCCGCCATCCAATACCTGTGGGTATTGAAGGAGGTCCTAGTAAGCTTGACCCAGGTCCTTGCAGGATCTATACACTGAACAAGGCAAGAACCTTACCAAACCATTCCCTTAACCCCCGACCAGGTAGCCAACATATCTCTATATAGACCGTAGAGATATGAATGGTGAAAATCCTTTATTTTATATAGACAGTAAAATAACGCCAAGACACCACGATCAAATGATAAGGAAGTTTCACCTTCAACATAAGAAACTAGTTATTAAATTCATTAATACAAAACCAAATAAAAAGTGCGAAAAGATTAAAAATCAAAAGTATTACATTAAATGCTTGTCTTCACCAAGTGATGTAAGAGACTTAGGCAAACATGGCTTTTGATTGTAGAGAACTCTTACTATCAATCTTGGAACCCGAGACTACTACACATACTCTATGGTGGATGATGGATGATGGTGGTGGATGTGGGTGTTGTGATGGTGGTGGAGTAGTGGTGAAGTGGGAGAGAGGTGGTTTGTCAAGGGATGCATTTGAAGTGAACCAAGCACCCCTATTTATAGCCTGTACAGAAGCCTGGACACGGCCCCGTGTCCGCTAGACACTGCCCCGTGGCCATCCTATTTCTCTTTCTTCATTAATTACAATTTGTCTGCATTAGCTCCACACGCCCCCGTGTTCGCTGGGCACGGCCCCGTCTGCAGAAGCGTATCTGTACTATCAAGATTTGCAAGATTCTGCGAATCTTAGTGTTGACCATGGCCCGTGTTGAGCTGGGCACGCCCCCGTGCTGGGAATAGAAGCTTCTATAAGTTTGTCATTTTCTGCAGACACCTGGCCACACCCCCGTGTCGTGTCCGCTGGGCACGGGGCCGTGGTTAGCCTTCTGTTTCTTGTTTTTGCTTGGGAAGATGTTGTCGAGGGGTCGGGCATGCCATGTTTATTCCTTTTCTTTGTATTTATGTTAGATTTTGCTGCATATTTGTTCCTTTTGTTCAATTAAGCTCATTTGGTCCTGAAAATACAAAAGGAAGACAAAAGCACACTTTTTCCAACATTAGTACTAAAAAGGGTTAGTTTTATGCCTTATTTGATGTAATTTATATGTTGCATTTTACACACATCAAATACCCCCACACTTGGATCTTTGCTTGTCCTCAAGCAAAACTCTTTATTTTGTGGCTTACACACCCAAATGGAATAGGTAGAAGAGAAGTTTTGGGCTTGTCTTGAGTGTCGGGAATCCAAGATATTTATTGGGTTTTATTTTTATGCTATTTACAATCCTATTCGTTATGATTTATTTAGAACATTTCATAAGAGAAATTACATATTTGGGCATAACATGCCTCTTTAAAATTCCATTTATATACAAGTTCACATACCTCACGGGAGATCACTCAACACTCGGCCGAAGATGTATTTTTGTGAAACACTCGAGACCGGCATGGAACTTACTTCTACCATATGCTTGCCAAGTGATTAATCGTCCTCCTTTTTAACTACAAACCTTTGTAAATATCAAGAGGACTTGGGGAAGGGTTAGGCTTGGGTTAAAGGTAGGTGGTTTTGGGTTAGTGGTTAGTAAAAAGGGCTAAAAGCGTAAAAAGCATCGGTCGTCGTAAAATTCTTTATTTTTGTGACTTTTATTCAAACTAAGCACTTTCAAACAAAGTCTCTTTGAGGAACTTGTTTGTTTATTGCTAGACTTCATTTTTTTATAAGGAAACGTCACGAGACAACCGAGCTTTTTACTAAAATAAAGGGTTAAAATGAAAAAAGGGTTTTGGTGGGTAAAGGGTGTTTGTTTTGTGGGTTTAGAAATGAAAAGGTTTATGCTCAAAGGGGTTAACTAGGGGGATTTTGGGTAGGTGAAAAAGAAAATAAAAAATAATGGTGTTGAAAGGAAAATGGGTTAGTCTTAATGCCCCCATCATTTACTTACTTGGGTTTAAGTTGGTAAGGACCGGGAATGTATCGTCGTGGCAAGTTCTAGAGTCGTAAGAAACCAAGCGGCTTTTCACACAAGAAACGAAAAATAAGCATTTAGTTTAAAGATGTATGCTTGTATGCTCAATAAAGGCTCAAAACTCACTTTTTGTGGGAATGAGTTTATAATGTGATCAAGTATATATAATCAATTTTTAACTAGATTTGTCATGCCTTTTTTTTCATAATTTTCTTATTTTGGTTCTTTTTATCACGACGCTATCGGTTGTAAATTTGTAAAAATATAACCTTTTTAGAACTTGTTATTCCCAAACTAAACCAAGACAAGTAAAAAAATGAAAAGTTTTTGAAAAAATTTTGGGGTGATTAGCGGTTCCAATAGATTTTTGTGTAAGGCTTGTTATTAGGACTTGCAAAAATTCAAGGTTTAGCATCCCCCCCACACTTAAATTACACATTGTCCTAAATGCGTCCCAAAAATAAGTTTTTAGGTTGATTGAATGCGTAAAAAGGTGTTTAAAAACAAAATTTATGTTACTGGGCGTCTGGACACGGGCCCGTGTTGGTCCGGGCACGACCCCGTGTTTAGATTGCCAGTATCTTAATTAACAGAAGGCTGGGCACGGGGGCGTGTTCAGTGAGCACAACCCCGTGTCTAGTTACCTGAACTGGGTGTTTTCTGCAGATCCTTGGGCACGAGGGCGTGTTGGGGTGAGCAAGGGCCAATGCTGAACTTGCTGTAATGAAGAAAAATTGTCGGGAGGCTCTGTATTTGTGAATGGGGTGTGGGTTCAAGTTTCCCTTAGTAACCTCCACCATTTGGAGTGTGTTTTACCATCACATCATCATCCAAACACCATTTACTACTTAAAAACCATCATTCATTAAATATAACAATTACAAAAGATCCTAGAAAATGAAAATAAATCTAGAAATGAAAAACTACAAGTTCCTAGGATAGATAGGTCAAGTAACGCATGAAATCATTCTAAGGAGTTCTACCCTTATTGTAGGAATGTCAAAAACCCAGAAATAGCTTCCCGGTTCTTAAGGGTGTTGTAGAACTCAGAACCGAGAGATGTTTCTTTAGATGTCGTTGAGCCATTCCTCTATCTCCCTAGGGAGGAAGAAGGCGGGCTCATTCTCCATGATGTCTTGTGGAGGAGGTGCGACGGCAACCGGGACCTCGTGTATTATGTCTCGAGGGGGTTCCGGGGGTATGACATACCATTCGGCCGGAATAATGACCTCCGGTACAACATTCCACTCCCTTTGGGCAATGATTGGCACCATAGGAGGAGAAGCGAGAATGTTCAACCTTTGGTGAAAAAGGTTGACTCCTCGAAGGCACCCCTCTAATCCCACCGTCGAGTGATTTATACGGTCAACCAAAGCTTCCTCTACTCCTGTCATTTCATCGATGGCTTCTCTCAAGGCATACACGTAGTTGACTAGAGAGTCTTCCACTGTTGATCTTCTTCTTCTTCGGTCGTTCCTTGGATGGGCTGAAGATGTTCCGCTATTTCTACTTGACATTCTAAGAAAACAGGCCGAAAAAATTTCAAATCAATGAAACAGTACTCCGGCCACGGCCCCGTGGCCACCTCTCTGCAGATCTTTGAGACAAGGAACCTTATAACTTTAAATTATTTTTCTGACTTTTGAAACATTTTTAAGCAGAAATAACTTAAAACAGTGTTGTAAAACTTATTTTTGATAAGATTCCTTGAACAAAAACTAAAAAGTATTACAATAAAGCTTGAGAACATGGAAATTTCAAGCTTTAATGGAGGTTTTGAGGAGCTTAAGGAAGAAGAAGGTAATAGACAAAAGTAGTAAAGACAAGATGGTTGTTGAGAACTTTCTTTAGAATATACCTTGTAGGGTATATGTGAAGATCCCACCAGATCTTTGTCTTTGGAATGAGTCCAAGTGTGCAGGAATCTTGCTGTATTTATAGAAAACGACAGCACGCTGGACATGGCCCCGTGTCGGCTGGACACGGCCCAGTGTGCAGACAAGATTCTAACACTTTTTGTCCGTATTCTGACCTAAAGTCAGTCAAGAATCTTCAGGTGGGCATGGGGGCGTGTTGACCTGGACACGACCCCGTGGCTAGAGATTTTTATGAAGTTATGTCTTATTTTAAGGAATTTATCCGGATTGGGTGGTTTCTTACTGGACGGAACAACACCGAAGTGCCTGAGGTACCTTAATTGCCCTAGTTTTAGACAAGAACGCAAGAGGTTATCGGAAAGGGTGAATCCTAAGCTAAATACCGGTGGGCGAGACCAACTCCTTATCCGGGCTCTCATTAAAAAAGGTATACGTCGAATCGCTCAGGGTTATGTATGCATCGGTGGGGACCGATGGGGAGTCCTTCATGGCATAATCGACACAGGGACGACTATCGCTCAAGTCCTTACAAGAGTTAGAGGTGATTTCACGAGCAACGATGTTGTTACAATCCGAATTCGATCTCAATAATTCTCCTTGATCACCGTCTTGAGATGAATTAGTTATTTCCATCTCAAGTTCTCTTATCAATTGGAGAATTACTTCTTTCATTTGAAATAATTCTTCGAGAATCATATCATCTAGAAGAGATGATTGAGAGCATTCGAGGGAGAGATAGGGATTGTTTTTACTTTCGCCCATCTTAAGGATACAGGAAAACGATGGGTCTATATAGTGGGGAATGTAATTTAAAAAATAACATTTTAAATCTTCATGAGATCCACCACATATTTGACACCACGCACCATAAGAGGATCGAAATTAAAAATGATCAGTATCACTCATGTTTTATACCAGAAATTACCAACCGTCGGGATCTTACAGTTCTGTTTACAGTAACTAAAACTTGGGCACGGGGGCGTGTTCAGTGGGCACGGCCCCGTGTTCAGCTATTGTCTGACTCAAAACAGGATTGCCAGTACCAAAGATTGGGCACGGGGGCGTGATCAGCGGGCACGACCCCATGCTGAGCTCTGCAGAAGTTGAGAAATCTAGAAAAATCCTAAAAAAACAGAAAAATAAGAAAAACGAATAGGCCGTTGATTCCTAACTTTCTTAAAATCCTTGTGTCCCCGGCAACGGCGCCAAAAACTTGATGCGTGTGTAGCGTTATAAGTTTTTGTTTATATTTTAAGCCATTTTTAACACATTAGTCAAGTTTTAAATTTATAAAACACGATATTTTACTAACACTAAACACACATATGGGCAAGTGCACCCATCGTGAGCGTAGTATAGCGTTGGTAAGATACCGAGGTCGTCCAAGGACACAAGAGCTTTTAGTACTGGTTTATCCTCAACGTCTAATCAAATCAAAAGTTTTAGAAAAGGTTTTTAAAAATGAAAAATAAAAACTAAAATGCTGAAAAATAAAAATAAAAATTAAAACAGATAGACAAGATGAATCACTTGGATCCGACTCGCCTTTAATGTAACCTTTGATGATTTCCGCACTTTTTAAGAGATTATCTTAGTTATAGTAGTAAGCCCCTCTTTTGAAGGTGACGTTACCCTCAACCCAGTGGTTTGAGTCAGCAAGGATACAATCCCAAAGGTTCAGAATATTGAAAGATAATTAAATAAGTTATTAATGCGTAAAGTGGTAGGTCTCTCTTTTGAAGGTGACGTTACCCTCGGCTAAGTGGTTTGAGTCAGCAGGGATACAATCCCAAGTAGCCGGGTTAATGTATTAATAGTAGTTTACATATGAGGGGATCAAGCCATTCGCACCCCCGCCATCCAATACCTGTGGGTATTGAAGGAGGTCCTGGTAAGCTTGACCCAGGTCCTTGCAGGATCTATACACTGAACAAGGCAAGAACCTTACCAAACCATTCCCTTAACCCCCGACCAGGTAGCCAACATATCT
>JARYGA010033141.1:0-42151 GCA_030545235.1 Helianthus tuberosus | reverse complement strand
GGTGTAGTTCTTCTCATGTACCTTCAACTGCCTTGATGCATATGCTATGACTTTGTTCCTTTGCATGAGAACACAGCCAAGACCCAAATTTGATGCATCACAATACATGACAAAATCATCATTGCCCTTAGGAAAAGATAGAATAGGTGCATCACAAAGCTTCTACTTCAAGGTCTGAAACGCTTCTTCTTGTTTGGTTCCCCATTCAAACAAGATTGCAGTTAGAGGACTGCAATCTTTGAGAAGTTCTCAATGAAGCGGCGGTAATAAACCGTGAGACCAAGAAAAGAATGAACTTCGGTGGGTGTAGTAGGTGTATCCCAATCCTTAATCGCACTGATCTTGGAGGGATCTACATGAATACCTTGTTCGTTGACGATATGACCCAAAAATTGAACTTCCTTAAACCAGAATTCACACTTGGTGAATTTGGCAAAAAGTTGTTCTTTCTTTAGGAGTTCCAGAGTAAGACGAAGATGTTGCTCGTGATCAGCTTGCGTCTTAGAGTATATCAAGATGTCATCAATGAAAACGATGATGAACTTATCTAAATAAGGCTTGCAGACCCTATTCATCAAGTCCATGAAAACAGCAGGAGCATTAGTCAAATCGAATTGCATAACTGTGAACTCATAATGCCCATATCGAGTGCAGAAAGCAGTCTTGGGAATATCTTCTTCATGCACATGAAGTTGATGATACCCAGAACGTAGACCAATCTTCGAAAAACAAGTAGCACCCTGTAACTGATCGAAGAGATCATCAATGCGAGGTAGGGGATATCGATTCTTGATGGTAAGCTTGTTAAGCTCACGGTAATCGACACACATCCAGAAGGATCCATCCTTCTTCTTGACAAAAAGAACGGGAGCACCCCAAGGTGAAAAACTAGGAAGAATAAAACCTTTGTCAGAAAGTTCCTGAAGCTGCTTAGACAACTCTTGCATCTTAGACGGTGCAAGACGATATGGAGATCTGGCAATAGGATTTGCACCAGGTACAAGATCAATACGGAACTCGACTTGGCGTGCTGGGGGTAAACCAGGTAACTCTTCAGGAAACAACTTCGGATAATCCCGAACAACAGGGATATCTTGAATAGACTTACCTTTGCCTTTATCTGCTACAACATGTGCCAAGAAGGCCACATAGATACTTCTGAGCTTGAAAACAAAACAAGACATGAGCTTGAGGCTAATAGCAGGTTTCTCACCATGAACCTGTAGGATCTCACATGTCGAGAGCAGAACACGAACAATCTTCTCAAAACATGTCACACCCTGGCTTTGCGGAAGCGTGGGTTTATTTTGGTGTGACTTCTTAATACCATAGCATAATCACAACAATGCTATATGATAATAAAACCATGATGTTCATCCATTTAACATGTTCCAAAAGTTAACACGACAACATTGTTTTTAAAATTCGACACTTACAACCATGCCATAATTAAAACTTGTTCACAAACACAACCAAAAGACATGAATAAAAACACAGTTAAGACTCGTGACCCGTCCAGGCAAAGATCACAATTCCTAAACTCGGATGACACCATTATTCTTACGCAGCTTGACGACATCGCATACCTTGCCAGGTCCCCTAGTTTCCTGAAATACATGTAAGTTGAAAAATCAACATAAAGTTAAGCGAGTTCATGTAAAAGTGAGTATGTAAAATATTTGTAATATGTTTGTATGTATGAAAAATCCCTGGTATGTAGCAAATAAGGAAAAAGAGATCACCATTGGGTTGCAAATCCAATGATATGTGTGAAGTGTTGTAGGAAGACTCAAACCTAGCAGATTTTTGCGTCGGGCTCAAAGTCACCCCGAGGTCCGTACAGTGGGCCTGGAGTTGGGCTCGCTACACCCAGATAGATCTACCGCTAATAACCCTCGGTCCTACAATGAGGATTAATGGCCTCTAGTTCCACGCCTACCCACTCACATGATCTAAGTAGTAAACCCTCCTTAAGCTAACCATACCATGTATAAAAGTATCCGTAATTACTGTAACATGTATTCCACCCCCGAAGTATAAAAACTGAAAACAGTTAAGAGAAAAGGGGGACATGAACTCACTGAAGTGCGTCTCGAAATAGTCAATCCCAAATCAACCTGCTGCGTGACGACCTACACGTACTAACTTCTATTAGACGGATGGCCGTGCCTTGGCTTAGGGTTTAACGTTTTATTGGAGAAATAGTTAGGTAACTATTCCTTGTTTACACTTCTTAATTATTTAATAAGTGTATTCCTTCCCAAGGATGGGGGTTTTAATACATGTGTGTTTTATAATTCCGAAAATATATTTTTAAGTCTCACTTGAAAATATATTTTAATCACTTGTCTAAAATATTCTAACTCCAAAATATACATATTTTTCCCAAAAATATTATATTTTACTTAATACAATTTCCAAAATAATACTTTATCAAAATACCCATTTAAGAGGATTTTCGGAAAATACATAAGTTCCATTTTAAAGTTCGCGTTATATTACGATACTTATATAACTTAAATATTTATTTATGACAGCGTTAGTATTATTTTGGAGTCGTGATTTCATAATATACTCCAGTTATATTATTTTTGCCCTAAAAATAATATATGTAGTTCACAAAATAATCACATAATCACACAAGCGCTTCATTATGAAATATATATTCTAAATATATATTTAACAAGTTTTATTTATGAAAATCTACCTCCGACACTTTGTAATTTTTGAAATAAAAATCATGGCGAAGTTTATTTTGAAAACCAAGCTAAAAACACATTTATAGACATTTGTTACAAAAATATTTCTAAGTGTTATATTTCTGGAAAAATTTCGCCAGAGTTTCCTTTGTAACTGGAGGTGTCCACGCTTACAAGCGTATCATTTTCTTTTCAAAACTCAATCAACCAATTTAGCAATTGTCAATCAACAATATTTAAGCATCAACTTGGCAAAACAAGCCTAAATCACAAACTCATGAACTTGAATGTTTTGTAAAAATATGTAGTAACTTTCTAACATATTTAGTAGATCTTGTTATCTTTAAAAATAAAAATTAGTTTCTTAAAAACTTTATTTTTAAAGATCTTGAAGTTTCACAACTTCTAGTCAAGATTTTCCAACAATATTTCTTGTTAAATTTTTCTTGTGACACAAGTGTTTACACACTTGTTTATTCACTAAAATGCTTTTAGTTTATGTAAGGTCCGGGTTTTAACAAATCTTGCATCTTTCACTTGGTTCTTCCGGAAAACCACTTGTAGATCCTTAGATCTACATGTTTAGAGTCTTATTTTACAAGAAAAATTACATTTACTCAAGTTCATGTTTCATGAATGGAAGGGTTCATCATCTTTCACATCTCTAACACTAACATACTACTAGTTCATGTTCTTGAACATGATCTAGTATGGTTAGATGATGATCCACCCCACTTTTAGTAACAAACAACATCAAATAATCACAACTAGACAAGTTTCACAAGATTTACACAACTAGTTTCTCTTTATCCAACTTATTCATCTTATTTTCAAGACTTTATGTCATGTTCTTGTGTGTTCTTAACTTTCAACCATTAAATCACTTATTAACCACGATAAACAAGAACAAGATGATGTTTAGAGGCACTTACTACTAGCTCAAGGCTTGGGAAGAAACAAGACGTAAACGAGGTGGATAAAAGAAATCTAGAGAGGTCCTTGAGTTTCCGAGAGCACCGAGCCTCCTTGTATGATCCCTTGCTCACTTGTATGTATGTGAAATGGTTGGATCAAAACTTGATGATGGGTGTGTAGTGGTGATGGTGTTTGGCCGAAGGAAAGCAAGAGAGGAGAAGAGAAAGCAAGTTTGATGTTGGTGTTTGAAGTGAGAAAATGATAACCCAAGAGGTTTACTTATAATCTAATCTCCTATTATCCATCATACAATATGTCTACTAGATACTAAACCACAACCATTAAAATAATCAAAGTAGGACAAGGGTGGGTCACCCTTGTGACCGTCATTTTGAGGGGGGGGGGGGTAAGGGTTGGTTTGTAATGAGATGGTTAGGATCTAGTTAAGTTTCTAAATGTTTAGTTAGAATATATAAGTGTGTTAATCAATATAAGGTGTGTTAGGGTGTTCGGGGACCCTAACTAGCTCAGAAAAGTCAAAACAATGTCTTTGGCAAAATTTTTATGTTCCGGGTAAAGTCCGGTTGTTCGGTTGGATATTGATCCGTTAAAGTGTCAAACAAAGCTTTAAAGTGTCTTTTTAGTGACACAATAAATTCCCGACACTTTGGAAAGTGTCTAGTATTATTTTACCAAGTTATTGCACTTTACTAGTTATGTTAAATGCTGAATTTTGATTACTAGTGCAGAATTCTGCACTTTAAGTAGGTTTTAGGCACTTCCGGGCACTATATTTATCACTTAGTGACACAGTTTAATGATCCTCACATCCCTACACTCCCTACCAGTGTAGTAAGCTACTCCCGGCTCATACTGGCCTCAGAACAATGTCTGTTTTGGTGCTGGTAATGTCAGCATGTTTACTGGGTTATCCGTATAGTGTGCTCACTGTGCTTTTGTGCATCAAGGTTGTCACTAATGTTTGTGTGTAAGTAATAGAGTGACAGTATAAATGTGATGCATGAGTATGTATGTGTCAGAAATCAAGAAACAGTTTAACCACAATTGTAAGCAAGCACCGTAATTAAGCATTAATTAAATATTAATTAATTGTACGGATACCTGGTTTTGTGAGGGTTGTCACATTCTCCCCCCGTTAAAGAAATTTCGTCCCGAAATTTTAGGCTCTGCTTCTAGTTGCAGGGGTCTTAGGAAATAAATGGGGGTATTTCTCTTTCATACGATCCTCACGTTCCCACGTGAATTCAGGCCCATGTCTTGCATTCCATCGAACTTTGACGAGTTTGACACTACTCCTGCGTGTTTTGTTAACTTTCCAATCCGTAACCTCGACGGGTTCTTCGGTAAAGTAGAGCGTGTCGTCGATATGAACTTCGTCAGCAGGAATGATCACTGTTTCTTGTGTTGGACTCTTCCTCAAATTTGATACATGGAATGTATTGTGAACATCATTGAGTTCAGCAGGTAGGTCCAATTTGTAGGCTACAAGCCCCATCCTTTGCAGGATTCTGAAAGGGCCAATGTAACGCGGATTCAGCTTCCCACGCTTTCCAAAGTATGCCACACCCTTCCAGGGTGAAACCTTCAATAAAACCATATCCCTAACTTGAAACTCTAAAGGTTTCTTTCTTCGGTTTGCATAGGCCTTCTGTCTGTCGTGAGCCGCCTCGGTGCGCTTTCGAATTTGTGCGATCTTGTCCGTCGTCTCTTGGACTATCTCAGGACCAACAAGTTGTCTATCACCTGCATCAACCCAGCATAAGGGTGATCGACATTTGCATCCATAAAGCGCTTCAAATGGCGTGGCTCCAATACCAATGGTAAATGATTATCCCAGCTACCACCTAGATCCATTACACATGCTCTCAGCATATCCTCCAATGTCTGAATAGTCCTCTCACTTTGGCCATCAGTTTGTGGGTGAAACGCTGTACTCAGATTCAACTGTGAGCCAAAAGCTTCTTGGAAGGATTGCCAAATCCTTGATATAAATTTCCCATCTCTATCAGAGATAATTAAGAGAGGCACTCCATGACGTGCAACAATCTCTCGCATGTATATTTCCGCAAGTTTACTCGTATTGTCTTTTTCTTTGATCGGCAAGAAGTGTGCGGACTTTGTTAGGCGGTCTACTATTACCCAAATAGTATCATGACCTCTGGGCGTCTTGGGCAGTTTCGTTATGAAGTCCATTGAAATCTGTTCCCATTTCCACTTAGGAATCTCAGGTTGTTGCAGAAGTCCTGAAGGCTTCTGGTATTCAGCTTTCACCTTGGCGCACGTTAAACACTTGCTAACATAAACAGCAACGTCTCCTTTCATCCTAGGCCACCAATAATAATCATTAAGATCTTGGTACATCTTATCCGCTCCTGGGTGGATAGAGTACCGTGATTTGTGAGCTTCATCAAAAATAACTTTTCTCAAACCACCAAACAGAGGAACCCAAATTCGTTTCATGAAACACAACATCCCTTCCTCATTTGGTACCAACTGCTTCTCCATTCCACGGAGATATTCCTCTTCAATGTTTCATTCTTTAAGAGCTTCTCTCTGCGCGGCACGAATGCGTAAAGAGAGGTCTGTCTGGACAATCATCTCCAAAGCCCTAACCCTTATGGGCTTGATCCTTTCTTTTCGACTCAGGGCATCAGCGACCACATTCGCCTTCCCTGGGTGGTACTTGATCTCGCAATCATAATCATTCAACAGCTCTACCCAGCGTCTCTGCCTCATATTAAGCTCTTTCTGGTTGAATATGTGCTGTAAGCTCTTGTGATCTGTGAAAATTGTACATCGCGTACCATACAAATAATGTCGCCAGATTTTTAATGCAAATACCACTGCGCCTAGCTCTAAATCGTGCGTGGTATAATTCCTCTCGTGAATCTTCAATTGGTGCGACGCATAAGCTATAACCTTCTGGCGTTGCATCAGTACGCAACCCAAACCTTGACGCGAGGCGTCACAATACACCACGTAGTCATCCGTTCCTTCGGGTAGCGATAAGATCGGTGTGTCACAAAGTTTGTTCTTCAATAACTGAAATGCTTCTTCTTGTTTGTCACTCCAAACAAACTTTTTGTCTTTCTGTGTGAGCGCAGTCAGGGGTAGAGCGATTTTAGAAAAATCCTCAATGAATCTTCGATAATAACCAGCCAAACCCAAGAACTGTCGAATCTCGGTTGGCGTCTTTGGGGTCTCCCAATCCTTGATCGCCTCGATCTTTATGGGATCAACATGAATTCCATTTCCATTTACCACATGTCCAAGAAACTGGACTTCGCGTAGCCAGAACTCACACTTCGAGAACTTAGCGTACAACTTCTCCTTCTTAAGTAGCTCTAGAATAGCTCTTAAGTGTTGTTCGTGCTTGTCCTTCGTCTTCGAATAAATCAGAATGTCGTTAATAAATACGATCACAAACTTATACAAGTACGGCTTGCAGACTCGGTTCATTAGGTCCATGAAAACTGCAGGTGCGTTCGTCAGCCCAAATGGCATAACTAGGAACTCGTAATGTCCATAACGAGTCCTAAAGGCCGTTTTCGGGATACTTTCCTCTTGTATCCTTAGTTGATGATATCCAGATCGAAGATTGATCTTTGAATAAAAGCTTGAGCCTTGTAACTGGTCAAATAGATCATCGATCCTCGGCAAAGGATATCTGTTCTTGATAGTCAACTTATTAAGCTCGCGGTAGTCTATGAACATACGGAAACTACCATCCTTCTTTTTAACAAACAAAACAGGAGTTCCCCAAGGTGAGAAGCTTGGTCTGATGAATCCTTTATCCAACAGCTCCTGGAGTTGCGTTGACAACTCCTGCATCTCCGAAGGCGCAAGTCTGTAGGGTGCCTTGGCTACAGGCGCGGCGCCTGGAACCAAGTCAATGTGGAACTCGACTTGCCTTTGAGGCGGTAATCCTGGAGTCTTCTGGAAAGACTTCCGGATATTCCTTGACGACTGGAATGTCTTCGATCTTCGGTTCAGCAGCTTCCTTATCCACGATGTGTGCCAAGAATGCAACACATCCCTTCTTCAAGCACTTTCTAGCCTTCAGACAGCTAATAATCCTCAACGGCGTATCATGCTTCTCTCCGTGCACTACGATTGTTTCTTCATCCGTCAAAGGGATACGAATGGTCTTCTCATGGCAAACAATCTCGGCCTTGTTGCTCGACAACCAATCCATTCCCACTACCACATCAAAGCTTCCCAACTCGACAGGTAGCAGGTCTAGCGTAAATTCATGTCCTCCCAATTCTATCACGCATCCTCTTATAACTTCACCCGTTTCAACTAGTTTCCCATTCGCCAATTCAATCGAGTATGGAACGTCTAACTTACTAGTGGCCAAACCAAGTATATTCTTAAATTCTAACGACACGAAACTATAATCGGCGCCAGTATCAAACAGAACAGATGCAAAACGTTGGTTTATCGGGAAGGTACCAGTGACAACGTTGGGATCCTGGTGCACTTCTCTTGCGCCGATGTTGAATACTCTCCCACGGGCTTGATTCAGTTTCGGGCATTCCTTCTTAAAGTGCCCAACTTCTCCACAATTAAAGCATCCTGGCCCTTGGCCATTTCCATTCCCAGCTTGAGTGTTGTTTTGGTTGCGATTTCCATTACCAGCTTGATTCGCAACATTCCCATGGTTTCCATTTCCTCCATTGTTTCCTTGTGGACGGTTCCTATTACCACCACGGTTGTTGTTATTGAAACCCCTTTGGCCACCCTGGCCAGCAGTAACCCAGCAAGTGTCCTTCAAGTGGCCGATTTTCCCACAAGCTTCACATGTTTTTGGCCCGCACCGGCCAGTATGATGGCACTGGCATATGTTACACTTGGGCAGTGTGCCCATATAACCTTTTCCTTTGTTTTCAGCACCGGTTGCAGCTCTAGCCGGTGTGCTTGGCTCACCCTTCTTGCTTACATGGCTGGTTCCTTGCTTGAAATTGGAAAATTTTCGATTGTTTTCTCCCGACAACTCAGCATGTATTTCTTTCTTCTTTGGTTCAACATTTGGAAACTTGTTCAACCGAATGGCCTCCTCAGTAAGCGCCACACTAAGATCGATCGCTTCCGTGATCGTGGTAGGTTTGGATGTGGTAACCATACTCATTATTTAGGGAGCCAATCCCCAGATGAACCTTTCAACACGTTTAAACTCTGGTGTGACCATGTACGGTACTACGTGAGATAAGTCATGAAATCTTTGAACGTATTCTGCAATCTTGGGACCATCCATCCTTAAATGCCAGAACTCAGTCTCTAACCTTTGTATCTCAGCACGCGAGCAATACTTTCTTCACATTAACTCTTTTAACTCAGCCCAAGTTAACGCATAAGCAGCAGCTTCTCCTAAGGTCTGCACTTGTAAGTTCCACCACGATAGGGCTCCATCCAGAAATAGCCCTGAGATGTAAGTCACTTGTTGATCGGGAGCGCATTTGCTCATTCTCAATACAGAGTTTGTTTTCTCAGCCCACCTCACAAACGCAACAACACCTCCGGTGCCGTCGAAATTCATGGGCTTGCAGTCGAGAAACTGCTTGTAGGTGCACCCTGCACATACGTTAGAATTTACAAATGGTATTAGCGGTCGTGCTATAAATATCCAAATGTATTGTAATATGTCTCAAACGACTTAACATTACCATGTGGTGGATTGTTATTGCCATTATTGTTCGAATTGCTCCCGCTGGTTCCTCCTTGTGAGGCTGCATGCTGCGCTATGGCGGCAGCAATGATTCCTTGGAGTCTGCCTCGCTGGTAGGCATACGCATCTCGCGTCTTGGAGGCATCTTCTAAAAGATGATCGTGTTGGTCAGGTCATAGTAAGTAAACAACATACGTACGTAATGTCGTTCAAACACATAACATCTCATGTTACAATTTAACCAAGCATATAGCATCACATGTTGTAAAATGTATACAATCAATCCAACATCACATATAATGAGAATACTGCGATTGCGCTATCATAAATCGAGACCACCATAATGTTTACAAGTTTTGTATCTATATCGTACATCACAAATGGCTAAGAGTCACATAGCCCTTGCCCAATCTGGCTAATCAACTACAACAAGCAAAAGCTAAACATCAAAAGTCATGTCATCAAAATGCGGTCTTCCAAAAAGCTGTATAGTCTGCACAATCGCGGTCCTCTCACCAAAAGTCTATCTGCGTCGAATCAAAATGCCTATGCTAATGGCGGCGAAGGAGGAGGAAAATGAGAATAGAGTAAGCGACGCATATGTAACCAGTCCTCCTGCATAGCGCGATAAGCACGCAACAAGTATGCTATCTGCTGCTCAGGAGTCCAAAAACGAGCGGCAGAATCGGGGGACAGTGGACGTGGAGGGTGCGGTGCTGCAAATGGTGCCTGACAATGACAAGAAGGTCGTGGTGCACTCTCCAAAACCTGAATACGACGCGTCAATGCGTCCTGCTGTACCATCAAAGAAATGAGGATGTCCTCCATAGAAGACCCAACATGGTATGGGTGGTATGGGTCAGACAGTGGCATGATAGGGGGCGTAGTCCATAAAAATGGCTCGCTTGATGGTGCAGTGGGTGGTGCAAAAGAAGAAAATTGTGACGTGAATGGTAAGGATGATGGCAGCACAGGGGGAACAAAAGTAGGATGAGAAATCTGGGGTATGAACTGGCTGCCTCCTGCCATGAAAGGTGTATGACCAAATGGCTGTCGTGATGAACCCTCCCCAGGACGTGGTGGAAGGATGTCCTGGAGGTAGGTGATCGGGAGATCTGTGCGGTGAGCATCTGTGGTGTG
Source organism: Helianthus tuberosus (assembly GCA_030545235.1). Classification (NCBI taxonomy): domain Eukaryota; kingdom Viridiplantae; phylum Streptophyta; class Magnoliopsida; order Asterales; family Asteraceae; genus Helianthus; species Helianthus tuberosus. The sequence continues at coordinate 31,708 of JARYGA010033141.1, read as the reverse complement.
TGGGGGAATCAAGGGAATATCAGTGTGTGTTGAAACAGGTGTGACGGGTACCACGTGTGGTGGGTAATCGTCATCGTCATCAATCCACCCATTGTGGGTGTCGGCATAACGCGGATCCACATAAGAAGCAAAGGGTGCACGGTCAAGCAGTACCGGTATAGGATCAGGAAAGGGTGCAACAACAGGATCCTCTAACAAGAGTGGAGCGTCAACAGTAAGGTCACCAACATGATCATCCACCAACGGTGGAGCAACAACAGGATGATCGGCAATAGGTACATCATCAACAAAAGGGGCAATAGCGTGAGCATCGTCATGAACAGGGTCATGCTCCAATGTGGGATCAGTAGCGACGACTGGCTCAGGGGCCACGACAGGCTCCGAGTCAACCAAACCCATATCAAAATTAGCGGGATCATCAAACAAAGGATCGACAGGGGCTACAGGCTCCTCTAAGGGCTGGTCTAAGTGAATGAACTCAATATCCTGGTCAGCATCAAATCCAGGGGGAAAGATGGGGTCTAAATCATCATCAATATCGTGATCAAACTCGAAGTCATGTGTGGGAGCAGGTGCAGCTGATAACGCCATGTCCGGGTCGGCGTCATGAGAGTGATGCTGCACTCCTTGAGTGTGCAAAGATGCGGACGCCACAGACTCAAAGGAATCTGGGACAGGTGAATCAGCAGGTGCCTCCTCTGCAGGGGCATCGACAATGGGTAGAATGACATCAGCAAGAATAGGGGCCCCGACCTCATGGTCAGCCTCAGGTGGGTCCTCCTCAAATAGATCGACATCGTCGTCAGAAACATCATCAAGTGGCATATCTATCACCGGATAAACAGCAAGCGGTATAGGAGCAGGGATCACCGCAAGTGGCAAGTCCCCGATAGGAAGGCCATCAGCAGGCTCGGCTCCGACGTCAGGTAGCGCAAACGGCTGGAAATCATCGTCATCGGTGCTGGTGGTATCTGAGGTATACACCTCTCGCTCAGATGGAACCTCGTCATCTGAAACAACTGCCATAGGATCTAAGTTATCTGAAACTCTCGTGTTTGATGAGGATGGCATGATATCTGTAACACAATCACACATATGCACAAATAATCAATATATAATCAGATAAACATATTAGTCACCAATAAGCAAACAAGTAATCATCCTAGTCTTCCCAGACTACCCTCCCAGCCTTTCAGACTGAACTTCCTAGCCTCTCAGACTAACTCCCTGGTCTCTAAGACCAACTCCCTGGTCTCTAAGACCAACTCCCTGGTCTCTAAGACCAACTCCCCTGGTCTCTAAGACCAACTCCCTCAGCCTCTATGACTGAACTCCCTCAGTCTCTAGGACTGAACTCCCTCAGTCTCCCCGACTGAATCTTCCTCAGTCTCCCCGACTGAACTCCCTCATTCTCCCTGACTAAACTATAAATCTTTGAAAGGTGTACTTGTGCCCTTTTGTCAAAAATGTTTGTGCCCTGGATCTGGACGTTTAGTGTATGCAATGTAAAAATGTTTTCGTGAGAGCCCTAGTGATCATAGTCTAGACTCGAGAAGGAATCCTAGTTCGCTATGATCGATGCTCTAATACCAAGCTGTCACACCCTGGCTTTGCGGAAGGGTGGGTTTGTTTTGGTGTGACTTCTTAATACCATAGCATAATCACAACAATGCTATATGATAATAAAACCATGATGTTCATCCATTTAACATGTTCCAAAAGTTAACACGACAACATTGTTTTTAAAAGTCGACACTTACAACCATGCCATAATTAAAACTTGTTCACAAACACAACCAAAAGACATGAATAAAAACACAGTTTAAGACTCATGACCTGTCCAGCAAAGATCACAATTCCTAAACTCGGATGACACCATTATTCTTACGCAGCTTGACGACATCGCATACCTTGCCAGATCCCCTAGTTTCCTGAAATACATGTAAGCTGAAAAATCAACATAAAGTTGAGCGAGTTCATGTAAAAGTGAGTATGTAAAACCTTTGTAATATGTTTGTATGTATGAAAAATCCCTGGTATGTAGCAAATAAGGAAAAAGAGATCACCATTGGGTTGCAAATCCAATGATATGTGTGAAGTGCTGTAGGAAGACTCAAACCTAGCAGATTTTTGCGTCGGGCTCAAAGTCACCCCGAGGTCCGTACAGTGGGCCTGGAGTTGGGCTCGCTACACCCAGATAGATCTACCGCTAATGACCCTCGGTCCTACAATGAGGATTAATGGCCTCTAGTTCCACGCCTACCCACTCACATGATCTAAGTAGTAAACCCTCCTTAAGCTAACCATACCATGTATAAAAGTATCCGTAATTACTGTAACATGTATTCCACCCCCGAAGTATAAAAACTGAAAACAGTTAAGAGAAAAGGGGGACATGAACTCACTGAAGTGCGTCTCGAAATAGTCAATCCCAAATCAACCTGCTGCGTGACGACCTACACGTACTAACTTCTATTAGACGGATGGTCGTGCCTTGGCTTAGGGTTTAACGTTTTATTGGAGAAATAGTTAGGTAACTATTCCGTGTTTACACTTCTTAATTATTTAATAAGTGTATTCCTTCCCAATGATGGGGGTTTTAATACATGTGTGTTTTATAATTCCGAAAATATATTTTTAAGTCTCACTTGAAAATATATTTTAATCACTTGTCTAAAATATTCTAACTCCAAAATATACATATTTTTCCCAAAAATATTATATTTTACTTCATACAATTTCCAAAATAATACTTTATCAAAATACCCATTTAAGAGGATTTTCCGAAAATACATAAGTTACATTTTTAAAGTTCGCGTTATATTACGATACTTATATAACTTAAATATTTATTTATGACAGCGTTAGTATTATTTTGGAGTCGTGATTTCATAATATACTCCAGTTATAATATATTTGCCCTAAAAATAATATATGTAGTTCACAAAATAATCACATAATCACACAAGCGCTTCATTATGAAATATATATTCTAAATATATATTTAACAAGTTTTATTTACGAAAATCTACCTCCGACACTTTTGTAATTTTTGAAATAAAAATCATGGCGAAGTTTATTTTGAAAACCAAGCTAAAAACACATTTATAGACATTTGTTACAAAAGTATTTCTAAGTGTTATATTTCTGGAAAAATTTCGCCAGAGTTTCCTTTGTAACTGGAGGTGTCCACGCTTACAAGCGTATCATTTTCTTTTCAAAACTCAATCAACCAATTTAGCAATTGTCAATCAACAATATTTAAGCATCAACTTGGCAAAACATGTTGGACTCTGTATGCCCAAGACACATATTAAATTGATGTGGCTAGTACGTTATGATCCAAGTCGAGTCATACCCAAATACAAGCTAGACAAACACTATAATATTTATTTATGATATGATCAAACAAATAAATATCAACACTTACAATATTTAGAAATTGGTTTTCTAAATAATTACACTTGAGAAACTAATAAATTATATGGATAAATTATTTTGAGAGAATATTTTATTTTGTTATTTAATGGGTTAAATAACATTTTAAAAGGTTATATAAAGTCTTGTAAATACATGGTGTTATATTTTATAAAAGTTATAAAATAAACAAGACTTAAAATTATTAAAAGAAAACTTATTTTCTTTTAAAAACACCCTCCGAAAATCGGCCCCAACATGTGTCTTCCCAAGAATTTTTGGTCCAATTAGTTTACATGCATTTGCATGTGTAAGATGAGTTTTGATTGGGTGGTCTTTCCAAGACCATTTTGGTCCAATTACCTTTCATGCATTTGCATGTGTAAGAAGGCATGTTATTGGGTGGAATGGAGGTGATCATCTCTCATACTTTTATAACCATTTTTAGATGACAAAAAAAAAATATAGAAGACTAGTTTTTGCTCTCTCTAAAAATCAGTCTTCACAAGGAGTTCTCAAGTTTTCGGTTTTGATTCAAGTGTTAGAAATCCTAGCTAAACTCGTGGTGTTTGTTGGAAACTTGGGGTATACAAGCTTGAGGCCTTCTACTCTTGAAGGCAACCATTCAAAAAGTATCATCCGTTTCAAGTTCTTTACTCCAAGAAGGTAGTTTTCTAAACATCCTGTGGTTGTGCTTAATAGTATGCATGTTCATATATGGATCCGGGTTTTGAGATTTTTCATATAAATTGAATTTATAGCTTAAAAGTAACATGTTTTAAATAAATTTCCGCTGCGTTTTTATTTCATATGGATGAAATCACTTTGATAAACATGTGAAAAACCCATCAATGGTATCAGAGCCGCTTATATGAGTGCATGTTTCATAGGATATGAAATTTTCGGGTTTTGGGTTTGGTTAAAACCCTATGGCCGAAATTTTATATATGGTTATCCTTTTGTTTTTCAAGATTATTTTAATACATGCATAAAAGTATCTTGAAAAATTATGTCATTTAGATGATTTTTTGTTTGGACAAAAACCCATTTTTTCGGTTTTTTCATTCTTGACCGAAAAGTAGGTTGTAAAAATGAAACCATTTTGCTTCTTGAATTTTGTATATGTGGATATATATATTTTGGTGTTCATAACCTAGCCATGACCTTGTGTGAATATGTTGAATATTTGTGTTTGTGATTTGTATTTAATTATTTCAAAGGTTGTAATAATTATTATTTTTGGTTCTTCCATTTGTAAAGTTATGTAATTTATTTATTTTCATTTGGTATGTAAAATAAATAGATTAGGTTCATTTTATTTTACTAGGAAAAATGTATTAGGTTATATTTTGTAAAAGAAGATGCACACAAAAATGCGGTTTTGGTTTTGGCTAATTTCGGGCCTAAAGGACTTCATAGTTCTTAACGGGATTTTAGCCCGATAACCAAAACACATTTTTGAAGTCCAAAGGAGTTTGGAGATGAATTAAAGGACATTTTGGAAGCTCAAAGAAAGTGGAGAAATCACAACACAAGAAGGAGACTTGAAGCATTTGGATGCGGGATCAAGTGGGAGTTCAACGACACATCGCTTGTGTCATTTTTCACCCCTTAGGAAAGACCTTTTGGCACACTTGTTTCGACTAACAAGTGTTGTCAAAAAAAATAGTTGGCTATGGTTATGCACCTATTGTTATGTATGTTGTGCTTGTGTGGTTGTTTATTTATGTTGTTTAGATGATATGTTGATATGCATGCTTAACAAACTAATAATCAACAACAAGCTTAAAATCGGTTCTTAACAAAATCATTAAAACGGTTAATAAAAGGTTTTATTAAAAATTAATGATTTTATAATAAAATGGGTTTTATTAAAAGAACCTTAAATTTGTTTTCACAAAAGTACCAAGGATTTGAATGCATGCAAATGTATGGTACATAAAGTTTTCTAAACTAGAATTTTGAAAACTCAAAATCCCTTTTATAAAACAAGTCAAACACCATCCATTTATACAACACTCGAATCACTTGGGAACTCTTTTGTGGGATAAAGGTCACCTAACCACATTTGAGGGAACTTGTATGTTTGAGGTGGGTTTACCATGTTTGTGGGATAAAGGTCACCTAACCACTTATGTGAATAAACTCACACGTGTGTGTAAGTTGGACGACTTGATTTGGAAACCATGAACTTAGGGTCACCGAAGCATGGGGAACAAAAGGTGTTGATGGGATTAAACATGCCAACTAAACATAAAGATGTTTAACCGATCCCATATGGCTAGAAGTTGCAAAGGGTTGCAATTGTCAAACGTTGACTACCTTGTTAATTTAAATAGAGGGATAAAGGTCACCTAACCAATATTTAAATGTAACGTTGGATTCTAGATTTTAATTATTAATTGTCTATGAGACACAAAAGGGTATTAATAATTAAAATATAACAATATCAAAAATACTAAAATTGAACGTTGTTAACTTTTGTAGATGGCCGCTAACAATATTACCCAAATTGTCCGTAACCTATCACTGAAAACGATTCTAATCCCGATGAACCTCTTATGGAAGATAAGGATGCCTATGATGATTGGATTAAGTATATCGAGGATACTACGCAGCCTCTTGCCTCATGTTAGGAATTATGATTCCCGAGATTCAAAAGATTTTGAACATCATGAGCATACGACATGATTACCCAATTGTAGGAAATGTTCCTAAGGGTAAAACGCTTCGAAACGGTTCGAGCTCTTCATACATGTCGAATGGAGGAAACCTAATCGGTTTCATCTTATGTCTTTAAGATGAAAAGCCACATTGATCACCTCAAAAGGCTCAACATGGGTAAAAGGGGCTTTACCCATTCTAACAATCAATAAGGGTGACAACAATAAGGGGCATCACCCCGACACCAAAGCAAATGTTGCCAAAGGAAGGGGCACATCAAAGGGAAAGAAAAGAAAGACTAAAGCGGAACCACCGAAACCAATAGAAAAGAAGGCAACGGTTGCCACGAACGATCCGTGCTTTGAGTATGGTGAGATAGGGCATTTGAAAAGGAATTGTCCAACCTATCTCAAAGAGTTGAAAAACAAGAGGGATGCGGGGCAAACCTCAGGTACAATATTAATGATTCATATTGACCTTAATGTTATTTCTTCTAACACATGGGTATTAGATACCGGATGTGGAACTCATATTTGCAATCCGTTGCAAGAGTTCAAAAGAAATAAGCATTACAAGAAAGGAGACTATGTTTTGAAACTTCCAAATGGTTTGGAAACTGTTTTAAAATGTTTTGAATGCTCCTAGTTTGACTAAGAACATTATTTAAGTTTCCCTTTTGAGACAATATGTTTTAATTTAAAGTTTGTAAACAATGACATTTATATTTCGATGAATGACATGTTTTACTTTAAAGCTACGCTTTCAAATGGTATTTATGAATTGGTTCATAATAATACATCATTTGATAGTTCAATGTACCAAGCAATCACCAAGAAACTCAAAATGGATTTGAGTAAGACCTATCTTTGGCACTATCTCCTTAGTCATATAAACAGATGTCGCATGTAAACACTTCGAAAGAATGGCCTTTTGGAGAAAAATGAAGTTGGTTCATTTGATACATGTGAATCTAGTTTACAAGGTAAAATGACTAAGAACCCCTTAGCGGGAAAAGGGCAAAAGATTTATTAGATATCATACATTTGGATGTATGTGATCCTTTTAAGCCAATGACTAGGAATGGTGAAAGATACTTCATGACTTTTACATACAACTATAGTAGTTATGGTTATGTGTACTTGCTGAGACACAAAATTGAAGTTTTAAAATGTTCAAAGCCTTCAAAAGATGAAGTACAAAATCAACTCAATTAAAGTTCTTCGTTCCGATAGAGGAGGAATCGAACTCTATTTGGATATGGTTCGATCTATGATGGCTAGGAGCGCATTATCTCTATCATTTTGGGGTTACGCTTTGCTCTCCGTGGTCCGTATATTAAATATGGCCCCAACCAAGAAAGTGGATAAGACACCTTTCGAAATATGGAATGGAAGGGCTCCATCATTAATCATATTTGAAGGTATGGGGTTGTGAAGCTTCTGTGAAGCAATACACCCCAAATAAAAGTACGATCCACTAAGTGTATCTTTGTTAGATATCCTAAAGATGGTATGAGATATTATTTCTACGATCCAGCAGAGCAAAAGGTATTTGTTGCTCGAAAGGCTGAGTTCTTGGAAGCTAAGTTCCTTGTGGAAGGAATTAGTAGAACAGTGGAACTTGATGAGGATCGAGAACCACAAGCCGATACACGTTTGGTTGATACTAGCACTCAACAAGAGGTTGTTGAAAACGATCAAGTGGTTGATCTATACACACAAAACGTTCGCAGATCTGGTAGAATTAGTAGTCCACCTGAAAGATATGGATTTTTCATGGATGGATGCTACGCGGTAGATTCAGATGAACCTACCACATACCATGATGCAATGTCAAAATCCGATTATGACAAATGGCTTGAAGCCATGAATGTAAAGATGCAATCCATGTATGACAACCAAGTATGGAATTGGTTGTGTCATCTCTTAACTCCAAAGTAGTTGGAAGTAAGTGGGTTTTCAAGAAGAAAACAGATATGCATGGTAGCTTGGATACTTACAAAGCAAGACTTGTAGCAAAAGGTTTCACTCAAACTCAAGGGATTGATTATGATGAGACCTTCTCGCCTGTCGCGATGCTAAAGTCAATCAGGATATTATTTGCCATAGCTGCATATTATAATTATGAGATTTGGCAAATGGATGTCAAAACGGCTTTCCTTAATAAGATATCTTGAGAAAGATGTCTATATAGTTAAGCTTGAAGGTTTTGTCGGTCCAAAACATCCTGACAAAGTATGCAAGTTAAAGAAATCAATATGTGGATTGAAACAAGCATCTAGAAGCTGCAATCACCGTTTTGATGAAGAGGTTAGGGAATATGGATTCATCAAGAACGTCGATAAATCTTGTGTATAAGAAGGCTAGTGGGAGCATTATTACTTTCTTAGTATTATATGTCAAAGACATTCTACTATTTGGAAATAATATTCCAAACCTTGGAAGGTGTAAATGCCTGGCTTGGAAGTTGTTTTTCCATTAAGGATCTTGGTGAAGTCGCCTATATTTGGGGAATAAAGATCTATAGGGATAGATCAAGGCGCTTGATAGGTTTAACCAAAGTGCATACATTGACAAAGTCTTGAAAAGGTTCAAGATAGAGAACTCTATGAAAGATTTGGTACCTATTCAAAGAGGGGACAATATTGAGTGCGTCTCAATGTCCAAGCTCAAAGAATGAGCAGGAAAGAATGAAAGAAATCCCATATGCGTCAGCTATAGGATTCATTATGTACGTAATGATATGCACTAGATTGGACATGTTATGCTCATTAAGCATGATGAGTAGATACCAGCGAATAACGGTCATTAGGTGACTACTAAAAATATATTGAAATATCTTAGAAGGACTAAGGATATATTTCTAATATATGGATCTGGTGAAAAGGAATTCGTTGTAAAGGGTTACATGGATACGAGTTTCCAAACTGATCGAGATGATTCTCGATCACAATTGGGGTAGCATTTTCCACTACAGAATCAGAATACATCGCCGCTTCATTGATTGAGATAATTCATATGAATCTACCACTTGAATTATTGCCAATCTAGGGGTAGTCCATACCATTCAGGACCCTAGAGATCTTTGTGATAACGATGGTGTGATTGCTCAAATCAAGGAACCTCGTGCACATCAAAAGACTGGGCACATTGAGCGGAGTTTCAACTACATAAGGGATGAAGTTGAAAAAGGGAAAGATATGTATTCGCAAAGTTCACACTGATCAAAATATTGTGGATCCACTCACGAAGCTCCTTGAACGGGCAAAGCATGAAAGAGTCATACTTGTGCCTCAGGACTTCGATATTCTAGTGATTGGATTTGATCTATTTTGTATTTGGATATTGGAACAACTGTTAATATAACTCTTTATGGTATTTTTAGTTATGTTCCAATTTTAGCATGTTTAAATCCGTGAATAAGTTAATTATTCTAAATGTCCGTAGTCGATCATACTTGTGGGAACAAATATGAATGTAAGACTATTATGAATTTGGATCGGTGGATATCCATTAGATATGAATATAGAGCAAGGTGTTGCTGCCAAAGTTCATAGATATTTGTGGTATACAAATATTCGACCGACTCGCTCTCAAATATTACTGCATGGAATCATTTATGAATGATCATAAGTAAATTTGAGTAAAGGAGAATATCATAGTATCCTCAGACCTGAGATACATATTGGTTCTTGATATTCACCAAGTGTTATACCTTGACCTAGTTCTTTGCTGTCTGTAGCAAGACAGTACATAAGGCTAAACTCAGGTGTGGTACAAGGTGATTGTGAGAGACGTATGTAGTCAAGAAGGGATTTGTTCCTCTTATTCGTTGAGAGTAAGATATCTAAGGCCTGCTAAAGTTAAATCAACAGAGAGTGATCACTCTATGTCTCTGGATTTGACATGACATCTGTAACAAAAGGATAAATGACAGATTCACCTAAATCATGTTCAAGTAAGGGACTTGAAAGGGATGATGTTATTGAATGGCACATATAGTCATACGTATTAGGGGTAGTAAACCGTAGTTAGGCGTCATTTACTGCTTGCATCAATCTTCTATGTATCTTGTGCAAGTGGGAGATTGTTGGACTCTGTATGCCCAAGACACATATTAAATTGATGTGGCTAGTACGTTATGATCCAAGTCGAGACATACCCAAAGACAAGCTAGAAAAACACTATAATATTTATTTATGATATGATTAAACAAGTAAATATCAACACTTACAAAATTTAGAAATTGGTTTTCTAAATAATTACATTTGAGAAACTAATAAATTATATGGATAATTTATTTTGAGAGAATATTTTATTTTGTTATTTAATGGGTTAAATAACATTTTAAAAGGTTATATAAAGTCTTGTAAATACATGGTGTTATATTTTATAAAAGTTATAAAATAAACAAGACTTAAAATTATTAAAAGAAAACTTATTCTCTTTTAAAAACACCCTCCCAAAATCGGCCCCAACATGTGTCTTCCCAAGAATTTTTGATCCAATTAGTTTACATGCATTTGCATGTGTAAGATGAGTTTTGATTAGGTGGTCTTTCCAAGACCATTTTGGTCCAATTACCTTTCATGCATTTGCATGTGTAAGAAGGCATGTTATTGGGTGGAATGGAGGTGATCATCTCTCATACTTTTATAACCATTTTTAGATGACAAAAAAAAAATATAGAAGACTAGTTTTTGCTCTCTCTAAAAATCAGCCATCACAAGGAGTTCTCAAGTTTTCGGTTTTGATTCAAGTGTTAGAAATCCTAGCTAAACTCGTGGTGTTTGTTGGAAGCTTGGGGTATACAAGCTTGAGGCCTTCTACTCTTGAAGGCAACCATTCAAAAAGTATCATCCGTTTCAAGTTCTTTACTCCAAGAAGGTAGTTTTCTAAACATCTTATGGTTGTGCTTGATAGTATGCATGTTCATATATGGATCCGGGTTTTCAGATTTTTCATATAAATGGAATTTATATCTTAAAAGTAACATGTTTTAAATAAATTTCCGCTGCGTTTCTATTTCATATGGATGAAATCACTTTGATAAACATGTGAAAAACCCATCAAAACAAGCCTAAATCACAAACTCATGAACTTGAATGTTTTGTAAAAATATGTAGTAACTTTCTAACATATTTAGTAGATCTTGTTATCTTTAAAAATAAAAATTAGTTTCTTAAAAACTTTATTTTTAAAGATCTTGAAGTTTCACAACTTCTAGTCAAGATTTTCCAACAATATTTCTTGTTAAATTTTTCTTGTGACACAAGTGTTTACACACTTGTTTATTCACTAAAATGCTTTTAGTTTATGTAAGGTCCGGGTTTTAACAAATCTTGCATCTTTCACTTGGTTCTTCCGGAAAACCACTTGTAGATCCTTAGATCTACATGTTTAGAGTCTTAATTTACAAGAAAAATTACGTTTACTCAAGTTCATGTTTCATGAATGGAAGGGTTCATCATCTTTCACATCTCTAACACTAACATACTACTAGTTCATGTTCTTGAACATGATCAAGTATGGTTAGATGATGATCCACCCCACTTTTAGTAACAAACAACATCAAATAATCACAACTAGACAAGTTTTACAAGATTTACACAACTAGTTTCTCTTTATCCAACTTATTCATCTTATTTTCAAGACTTTATGTCATGTTCTTGTGTGTTCTTAACTTTCAACCATTAAATCACTTATTAACCACTATAAACAAGAACAAGATGATGTTTAGAGGCACTTACTACTAGCTCAAGGCTAGGGAAGAAACAAGACGTAAACGAGGTGGATAAAAGAAATCTAGAGAGGTCCTTGAGTTTCCGAGAGCACCGAGCCTCCTTGTATGATCCCTTGCACACTTGTATGTATGTGAAATGGTTGGATCAAAACTTGATGATGGGTGTGTAGTGGTGATGGTGTTCGGCCGAAGGTAAGCAAGAGAGGAGAAGAGAAAGCAAGTTTGATGTTGGTGTTTGAAGTGAGAGAATGATAACCCAAGAGGTTTACTTATAATCTAATCTCCTATTATCCATCATACAATATGTCTACTAGATACTAAACCACAACCATTAAAATAATCAAAGTAGGACAAGGGTGGGTCACCCTTGTGACCGTCATTTTGAGGAGGGGGGGTAAGGGTTGGTTTGTAATGAGATGGTTAGGATCTAGTTAAGTTTCTAAATGTTTAGTTAGAATATATAAGTGTGTTAATCAATATAAGGTGTGTTAGGGTGTTCAGGGACCCCAACTAGCTCAGAAAAGTCAAAACAATGTCTTTGGCAAAAATTTTATGTTCCGAATAAGTCCGTTTGTTCGGTTGGATATTGATCCGTTAAAGTGTCAAACAAAGCTTTAAAGTGTCTTTTATAGTGTTTTTAGTGACACAATAAATTCCCGACACTTTGGAAAGTGTCTAGTATTATTTTACCAAGTTATTGCACTTTACTAGTTATGTTAAATGCTGAATTTTGATTACTAGTGCAGAATTCTGCACTTTAAGTAGGTTTTAGGCACTTCCGGGTACTATATTTATCATTTAGTGACACAGTTTAATGATCCTCACATTCCTACACTCCCTACCAGTGTAGTTGTCACACCCTGACCACGTAGAACATACAAAACGTGGCGGAAACGTCAGGGAGTGTTGTAACAGAATTAATTGATTCAAATCCATGGCAATTGAAGTTTCATTTTATTAATCAAACATGAGAGTTTACATTGTTTTGAACAAGAAACAAAGAGTACATAACATAAATTAACTAGTTCTTGTCTCGTTTTAAGTCACTAAGGCACAGGTCCGCCTAAGTATGTCTTGATAAGTCCTATGCATCATCTCCTGAAAACACATGTGAAAATAGGTACGTCAGCATAAAAATGCCTGTGAGATACATAGGTTTTGTGAAAACAGAATTCATGACTTATGTTTGAGAAAATGTTTAGTCATGAACCTTGTAATTTGCTTTGTCTTGTAAATCATTTGAAAAGCGATAAGATTAGATTATATGTGTAAATAAAAGAACAATGTAAGGTTTAAAATGAATAACCAAGTAAAATGAGTTTGTATAAGATAAGTTGTTTGTAAAACAATGTTTTGTGAAAAGTATGTTAATTGCATAAAATGTTATATGTCTCAAATTGAAATGATTCAAATAACGCTATGATATGTAATACCATACAAACACTTATATATAGGAAGTACCAGCGGCGTATCCACCATGCTTGTATCATATTACACACGCCTCGTTACTTTAATCACTTACTCAAACCAAACCACCAAGATGTAATGTTTAACAATTGCAGAAATGTTTATGTATAGTCCAAAGTCTATTGTCAAATGTAATTCATGTCAACAGATACAAATGGTTCACACGGTTCAATAGTTACAAACGGTTCATATAATCAAATGGTTACAACGGTTCACATAGTCAAATGGTTACAACGGTTCACATAGTCAAATGGTTACAACGGTTCACATAGTCAAATGGTTACAACGGTTCAAATAGTCAAATGGTTACAGCGGTTCAAAATGTAATATAATGTGTTCATATGCTAGATGAGCATATGCAACAGAAATGCAATGTAAAACAATGTACTAAGTATGCACGTAATGGACATACATAGCATAAGTGTAATGTAGAACGATGTACTAAGTACGCACACAATGGGCATACATAGCATGTAATGTAAAACGATGTACTATAATGTACTAACGAACATAGCAGGTATATGATGTGAAAACATGGAAAGCATGAAAGTAACAAGTAGGCACATGTGTTCCACCCCAAAACGTTTGGAAAAAAGTAAAAGAGGGGTCTAAGTACTCACTTGAGATTGCTCAGAAGTCCTAAGATAACCACCAAGCAATGCTAGAGATCACGGAATCAAACGGCACCTAGTATAGGTAACTATGTTAATAAACCGGACCTATATCGGAAGATCGGGTAGCATGAGGGTTTGTAAACCAAATGAGTGTAGGAACTCATGTAACATGGTTTAACAAAGTCTACATACTAAAATGAAACTTAACTTAAGTGCTTACGACCCATTACGACCCGTTTAGGTAGCTTATGCTACTTTAACGCGTCGTTCGCGTGAAGCGCGTTCGGACCGCCTAACTAGTCCTATGACAAGTAGAATATGCCTTAACATGTCTAATATTGTCGCCAAATCAGTTTAGATGTCAAAAGTTATGTTACATATGTTTAAAATGAATTTTGGCATCAAAGGGGTATTTTGGTAATTTACCTAAGGCATATAAACTACCTATCATACAACTACTTAAACGAAGCGACCATAAGGTATAATCTCGGAAGGTTATTCCCTATATACTATGGTCACCTAATGTATTTGGTCGGATCCTAATGATCGACCAAATGGGTCGGGTTCGAAGGTATAAGTGATTTATTAGATCGCTTACCCTTACGACCCTAGACAACGTGGTAATCAGTAGGCATAGCCACAAGGGACTATAACCATCGTGATTACAATCACGTTGGGAAGTTCAAACGAACTTCGCATTGACCATAAACTGGTCAACGTAGAAAGTCAAACAAATTTTGACTTTCGGACTCGAAAAGCAATAAAAGAACGAAGGAATACTTACGAAGGGTCCCCGAATGCTAATCTAGATCAAAATAGCTCAGGTATGAAACAAAGGTTTCAACTTAGAGCACATTAGATCAGATTCTAGTGAGTTTGAAGCAAATGGGGGTGGGGTATTTATAGTATTTCCTGAACCGTTAGGATCGTTTCTTGAATAACGTGATCGAATCTCGTGCGTACACTTGTTGGAAAGTTGTGGTAACTAAAAATGGCCCCTAATGAGCTGAAAGGGCAAGTGTGGGTTTGTGGTTGTGAGTTAAACAGCTGTAATCTGCTGACTAATCGATCTTATCTGATCTGGGACCCTGACGCGGGCCGCGTAAAGATTAAGCTTGGTCTTACGCCCCAGGCCTAAGAACTTTGACAGATTTACATTTTTAGCCCATGCATGCCCAAAACTTGGTTTTCGATGCATTTTTGACACGTTTAAGCCCCGTTAACCCCATTTCAAGGCTCTAAAATGAAGTTAAAGTATAGGGAACTTAAAATGTGCTCAAAAATATCTCGGATGTCGGTTCGTATGGCCGTACGATCGCGATATTCGCTTAATTACGACGGAATGCGCATAAGCGCGAAAAACGATCCAAATGACGCGACGAATGGATTTTTCTTATGCCAAACACTAAAATATAATATTTTAGTGCTTACATAAATTTTTGGATGTTCGGATGTATTCAGAACGTAAGTTATGCGCGAAAGTGCAAACTTGTGCACTTTTAGACGCTTTTAGTCCCTGAATGACCCAAAAGTTTATTTTAGCATACCGAACCCCTCAAAGCCTATTTCTAAGCTATGTAAAGGATATTTAGGGTATGTTAACTTATGGTCATGTTCCGGAATGTCTGTTACAGTTCAAATTGGCATACTTTCGCAGTTTGTCAACTTTAGTGGGTAAGCGATTTAACTTGATTTCGGCATACCAAACCATCCAAAACTTATTTCTAAGTTATTTAAAGGTTATTTAAGGTATGTTAAGCCTATTTCACTATTCCGGGGTGTTCGTTGCATTAAACTGGTTATATCTTCGCATTAGAGCGCGTATAATCCTCCAGAAAGCGATTTAAAGCTTGAAATCGAACAAGTGTTGATATGTGCAAACGATACACATATTTTTACAAATCCCAAGTATGAAATACAATATTTCATTGGTTTGGCATTTGTTTGATGGTTGAAGTGACACAGGTGTCACAGTCTCCCCTACTTAAGGAAATTTCGTCCCGAAATTTATTCGTAGAAGTCTGTCTGTGACTTTGTGTTAAATAGCCATCAAAGATATGTAAAGCATAATTTTGTTATTTTCCTCAACGGATATTTTTCAGAAGCGAAAATGAACGAACGAAGTCATTTTCTTCAACGGGTTCTTCTGAAATGGAAAATAAAGGATTTTTAACTAAACGGATATACATTTCCCTCAACGGATATTCTTCAGAAGTGAAAACGAATGGATGATTCATTCTTCCTCAACGGGTCCTTCGTCAGAAACGGGAATGAAGGAATAATCAACGGATATTCATTTCCTCAATGGATAATCTTCAGAAACGAAAATGAACTAACGGAGTCATTTTCAACGGTTGCTTCCTCAGGTACGGAAATGAAAGATTTAACAACGGATATTCATTTCCTCAACGGATAATCTTCAGAAACGAAAATGAACTAACGGAGTCATTTTCAACGGTTGCTTCCTCAGGTACGAAAATGAAAGATTTAACAACGGATATTCATTTCCTCAACGGATAATCTTCAGAAACGAAAATGAACTAACGGAGTCATTTTCAACGGTTGCTTCCTCAGAGTTGGAAATGAAGGATAAACAGATATTCATTTCCTCAACGGATATTCCTCAGAAGTGAAAAATGAATAGCTAGTTCATTTTTCCTCAACGGATGCTTCATCATAATTGGAAATGAATTGGGTTAACTTAGATACATGATAGAACTTGCTGTGATTTCTGTGCATTAAATCCCATAATTATGTATGCATCCATAATTACGTAATTCCTTGCACAGTCCGCAGAGTTCGTTTTGTAATGTTGTGGGGAAGGATATCAAACTTGTGATGACGGTGACTAGACTACCATAGGGTCCTTTTAATTAGATCGACAGAGGATCTTCTTAATTAGGCCACCAAAGAGTCCTTTCAGCTGTATCATCACATGATGTTCCTAACCAGATTTTTGGATCAATCTGCTTAACTAGACCACTCAAGGGGTCTAATTATGGAGTAGTACTTTATAACCCAAGGGACTTAACTACAGCGTAGAAGTCCATTAAGGATTTTAGGTAGTACCTTTGGGTATCCTACTATGAATCTCTTGTACAAGGATATGTAAGATTCTACGAGGATTTGGATAACATAATTTGGATCACACAAAAACATATAAAGGAACACATAAGCACATAATCACATAATTGTTTAATTGTTATTATCTTGTTATTGATTGCTATTAACTTGGCACCTCGTACTTCTTTTCTCTTGGAAGAAATGGGTACTTAGGATTTTCGTGGAAAACGCAAGAGATCATACAATGGAAGAAATTTGGGGGTAGTCTGTTCTTCAAGGGATATGGTTCCTTGATTGTTGGTATTGTAGAGGATATGTTTATACATGCAACCACATAAACATATTAAAATGTAAATGAAAGATTTATTTATAACAACAATAACAACAACTGTTTTATAGATCGTGATAACAAAAGAAAATGATACACAAGACTCGATTATTTTCTAAACAGCGTTATCTTCTGTCGGTCAGATACTCATCCCTGCGCTGGATTTGCATTAGCAAGCTTTGGGCAATTTCTACGAAAATGGCCCATCTCGCCACAGTTGTAGCAAGACCCCGGTGGAAAACGAGCTTGAGCAGGATTGTTGTTAACTTGATTTGGTGCAGCTGCTGTTGGGCAAACCCTCGCTGTATGACCTATAAGTCCGCAAACTTGGCATGTGAGGCACTTCACACCAGCATGATGATGTAGGCCACATTGGTTGCACAAGGGTGCAGTTCCGTTGTAGGGTTTCCTGGCAGGGGGTTGAGCTGGTTGGTTGGGGACGGCTTGATCATTGTGAGTAACCATGGCGAAGTTCTGAGAAGCCTTTCGCTTCTTTGACCTCTTAGGGGATCCAGTCTGTTCATCCATGGTCTTTGATTCCTCTATTGGGTTCGATTCCTCTACCGGTTTCTTGTCACCTTTTCGGAAAAGTTTACCTTTCCTGATCTTTGATTCAGTCAAGGTTCCAGATAGCTCAATGGCCTGTCTAACTGTAGTAGGGTTGCTACCAGTCACAATGTCTTGTATTGAGTCAGGGAGGCCATCAATGTATTTTTCGATTTCCTTATCCAAAGGCGTGACCATGTTTGGGCATAACAGACTTAACTCCTCATAACGGTCCGTGTAGGCTCGATGCTCACCGCTGTCTTGCTCAAGATTGTCGAATTCCCTTTCCAAGGCCCTGATCTCGTGACGAGGACAGAATTCCTTCATCATAAGGGCCCTAAGTTCAGCCCATGTCTGTGCTAGAGCAACTTCTGCACCACGATCTCTCATAACCCCGTTCCACCACGTAAGGGCCCTCTTCTGGAACACACTCGAAGAAAACTCGACCTTGCGATTGTCAGGACACTGCACGTGGCGGAAAGTATTCTCAATGCTCTCGAACCATTGAAGAAGCCAAGTCGCTCCCTCAGAACCACTAAACTTGAGTGGTTTAGCCGAGTTAAAACTCTTGAAATTGCATGGACCATTGTTTTTGTTGTTGGCTTGGTTCCATTGAGCAAAGAGGTTTGGGAATTGAGCAGCCATTTGCTGCGCAATGATTTCTGCCAGTTCGGCAGTCGCTATCTGGTTTTCGCGTCGAGGAGGCATTCTAAAAGAGGAAACATGAAAGGAAACGAGTGAGAGATTTAGACGAAAAGAATGAGATGAAACAAATCTGATGAAAGCAAGGATAGTGGTCCTTTGTTTGTTACCACAAGGTAAACAAACGACACACAGTGACTAAATTAAAGTAAATGGGTCAAAAATAATGCTTCGCGAAGACATGCTCGCCTATAAGTGAACACTCACCCCAAGAGTTCCCAGGTAAGAGTGACTGGTCCGATTATGTGGATTTATACGAACACTCTAGCCTTAGACAGAAAACTCAGGGTACAGGCATTCACCCTTCCAGTTTGCACGTGTTCACATTATTTAAAACCCAAAACCTTGACGAAATTTTTGAAAATTCAAAGGGGTTCAAAACCTTATAACAGAGGGTTCAAAACCTTACAATAGAGGGTTCAAAACCTAGTAATCAATTATCCTAGAACAGATGATTAGTTTTCAAAGCGGTTTTGAAATTTATGTTCTTGTTGTGGTCGTCGCCTAAGGATAGGTGACGGTATTGTTCTATAACTAAACGCAAGTAAACTCGCGTTAGGGTCCTAAGAGGGTTATAGACTAGGTCAAAGCATTACTAATAACCTAATTCCCTATAGCCATTTGCTCTGATACCATCTTTTCTTTCACACCCCGACCACGTAGAACATACAAAACGTGGCGGAAACGTCGGGGAGTGTTGTAACAGAATTAATTGTTTCAAATCCATGGCAATTGAAGTTTCATTTTATTAATCAAACATGAGAGTTTACATTGTTTTGAACAAGAAACAAAGAGTACATAACATAAATTAACTAGTTCTTGTCTCGTTTTAAGTCACTAAGGCACAGGTCCGCCTAAGTATGTCTTGATAAGTCCTATGCATCATCTCCTGAAAACACATGTGAAAATAGGTACGTTAGCATAAAAATGCCTGTGAGATACATAGGTTTTGTGAAAACAGAATTCATGACTTAGGTTTGAGAAAATGTTTAGTCATGAACCTTGTAATTTGCTTTGTCTTGTAAATCATTTGAAAAGCGATAAGATTAGATGATATGTGTAAATAAAAGAACAATGTAAGGTTTAAAATGAATAACCAAGTAAAATGAGTTTGTATAAGATAAGTTGTTTGTAAAACAATGTTTTGTGAAAAGTATGTTAATTGCATAAAATGTTATATGTCTCAAATTGAAATGATTCAAATAACGCTATGATATGTAATACCATACAAACACTTATATATAGGAAGTACCAGCGGCGTATCCACCATGCTTGTATCATATTACACACGCCTCGTTACTTTAATCACTTACTCAAACCAAACCACCAAGATGTAATGTTTAACAATTGCAGAAATGTTTATGTATAGTCCAAAGTCTATTGTCAAATGTAATTCATGTCAACAGATACAAATGGTTCACACGGTTCAATAGTTACAAACGGTTCATATAATCAAATGGTTACAACGGTTCACATAGTCAAATGGTTACAACGGTTCACATAGTCAAATGGTTACAACGGTTCACATAGTCAAATGGTTACAACGGTTCACATAGTCAAATGGTTACAACGGTTCAAATAGTCAAATGGTTACAGCGGTTCAAAATGTAATATAATGTGTTCATATGCTGGATGAGTATATGCAACAGAAATGCAATGTAAAACAATGTACTAAGTATGCACGTAATGGACATACATAGCATAAGTGTAATGTAGAACGATGTACTAAGTACGCACACAATGGGCATACATAGCATGTAATGTAAAACGATGTACTATAATGTACTAACGAACATAGCAGGTATATGATGTGAAAACATGGAAAGCATGAAAGTAACAAGTAGGCACATGTGTTCCACCCCAAAACGTTTGGAAAACAGTAAAAGAGGGGTCTATGTACTCACTTGAGATTGCTCAGAAGTCCTAAGATAACCACCAAGCAATGCTAGAGATCACGGAATCAAACGGCACCTAGTATAGGTAACTATGTTAATAAACCGGACCTATATCGGAAGATCAGGTAGCATGAGGGTTTGTAAACCAAATGAGTGTAGGAACTCATGTAACATGGTTTAACAAAGTCTACATACTAAAATGAAACTTAACTTAAGTGCTTACGACCCATTACGACCCGTTTAGGTAGCTTATGCTACTTTAACGCGTCGTTCGCGTGAAACGCGTTCGGACCGCCTAACTAGTCCTATGACAAGTAGAATATGCCTTAACATGTCTAATATTGTCGCCAAATCAGTTTAGATGTCAAAAGTTATGTTACATATGTTTAAAATGAATTTTGGCATCAAAGGGGTATTTTGGTAATTTACCTAAGGCATATAAACTACCTATCATACAACTACTTAAACGAAGCGACCATAAGGTATAACCTCGGAAGGTTATTCCCTATATACTATGGTCACCTAATGTATTTGGTCGGATCCTAATGATCGACCAAATGGGTCGAGTTCGAAGGTATAAGCGATTTATTAGATCGCTTACCCTTACGACCCTAGACAACGTGGTAATCATTAGGCATAGCCACAAGGGACTATAACCATCGTGATTACAATCACGTTGGGAAGTTCAAACGAACTTCGCATTGACCATAAACTGGTCAACGCAGAAAGTCAAACAAAGTTTGACTTTCGGACTCGAAAAGCAATAAAAGAACGAAGGAATACTTACGAAGGGTCCCCGAATGCTAATCTAGATCAAAATAGCTCAGGTATGAAACAAAGGTTTCAACTTAGAGCACATTAGATCAGATTCTAGTGAGTTTGAAGCAAATGGGGGTGGGGTATTTATAGTATTTCCCGAACCGTTAGGGTCGTTTCTTGAATAACGTTATCGAATCTCATGCGTACACTTGTTGGAAAGTTGTGGTAACTAAAAATGGCCCCTAATGACCTGAAAGGGCAAGTGTGGGTTTGTGGTTGTGAGTTAAACAACTGTAATCTGCTGACTAATCGATCTTATCTGATCTGGGACCCTGACATGGGCCGCGTAAAGATTAAGCTTGGTCTTACGCCCCAGGCCTAAGAACTTTGACAGATTTACATTTTTAGCCCCTGCATGCCCAAAACTTGGCTTTCGATGCATTTTTGACACGTTTAAGCCCCGTTAACCCCATTTCAAGGCTCTAAAATGAAGTTAAAGTATAGGAGACTTAAAATGTGCTCAAAAATATCTTGGATGTCGGTTCGTTTGGCCGTACGATCGCGATGTTCGCTTAATTACGACGGAATGCGCATAAGCGCGAAAAACGATCCAAATGACGCGACGAATGGATTTTTCTTATGCCAAACACTAAAATATAATATTTTAGTGCTTACATAAATTTTGGATGTCCGGATGTATTCAGAACGTAAGTTATGCGCGAAAGTGCAAACTTGTGCACTTTTTGACGCTTTTAGTCCCTGAATGACCCAAAAGTTTATTTTAGCATACCGAACCCCTCAAAGCCTATTTCTAAGCTATGTAAAGGATATTTAGGGTATGTTTAACTTATG
Source organism: Helianthus tuberosus (assembly GCA_030545235.1). Taxonomy (NCBI): domain Eukaryota; kingdom Viridiplantae; phylum Streptophyta; class Magnoliopsida; order Asterales; family Asteraceae; genus Helianthus; species Helianthus tuberosus. The sequence continues at coordinate 9,659 of JARYGA010033141.1, read as the reverse complement.
GTCATGTTCCAGAATGTCTGTTACAGTTCAAATTGGCATACTTTCGCAGTTTGTCAACTTTAGTCCCTGTAAGCGATTTAACTTGATTTCGGCATACCAAACCATCCAAAACTTATTTCTAAGTTATGTAAAGGTTATTTAAGGTATGTTAAGCCTATTTCACTATTCCGGAGTGTTCGTTGCATTAAACTGGTTATATCTTCGCATTAGAGCGCGTATAATCCTCCAGAAAGCGATTTAAAGCTTGAAATCGAACAAGTGTTGATATGTGCAAACGGTACACATATTTTTACAAATCCCAAGTATGAAATACAATATTTCATTGGTTTGGAATTTGTTTGATGGTTGAAGTGACACAGGTGTCACAGTAGTAAGCTACTCCCTGCTCATACTGGCCTTAGAACAATGTCTGTTTTGGTGCTGGTAATGTCAGCATGTTTATTGGGTTATCCGTATAGTGTGCTCACTGTGCTTTTGTGCATCAAGGTTGTCAGTAATGTTTGTGTGTAAGTAATAGAGTGACAGTATAAATGTGATGCATGAGTATGTATGTGTCAGAAATCAAGAAACAGTTTAATCACAAATGTAAGCAAGCACAGTAATTAAGCATTAATTAAATATTAATTAATTGTACGGATACCTGGTTTTGTGAGGGTTGTCACAAAACAAACTACTTCTGCGTGATGCTTGGCTAACCAATCCATACCCACTATAACGTTGAAACTCCCAAGTTCCATCGGTGTGAGGTTGATAGGAAAAAGATGGTTATTAAGCTTTAACTGGAAGTTGCGAAGAACAGAATAAAGAACAATGGGTTCACCACTAGCAACTTCTACTGTCAAAGGCTTTCCTAGTTTCGTTCTAGACACTCGAAGCAATGGCTCAAAAGACAATGACACAAAACTCTTATCGGCACCCGAATAAAAAAGAACAGAAGCAGACTGATTGTTAACAAAGAATGTACCGTTCACCACCTCGTTGTCTGCCCACGCCTCATTAGCATTCATGTTGAAAACCCGACCTCGAGCCTGAGCCTGATTCAGATTCTGATTTGCGTTGGCCAGTCTTGGACACTGGTTTCTGTAGTGGGTTAGATCCCCACAGTTATAGCAAGAACCAGGCGGGTAGTGAGGTCGTGCAGCTTGAGCCTGTTGCTGAGCAGGAGGCTGAGCAGCTTGCTGAGCTGGGTTCTGAGCTGCTCGATTCTGATTAGCAGGAAGACGACATGTGGCAGCAAGATGACCAGATCTTCCACAGTTAGAACAATAACGACATTGGATGTGCGGCTGATGGTGACCGTTATACCTGTTGCACAGAGGTGCATTGCCAAGGTATGGTTTCTTGGCAAGTGGTTGCGCAGGCTGATTTGGAGCAGCTTGATTGGCCTGTGCGGTAACGGCGAAGTTTTGGGAAGCCTTGCGCTTCCTAGACTTCTTTATAGATCCAGCTTCCTTACCCTTCTTGTTCTTACCCTTCTCACCCTTATCAGATGACTGTTTCTTACCCTTGTCACCCTTCCTGTGTAGCTTACCCTTTCAGACCTGCGACTCAGTCAATGTTGCAGCTAACTCGATCGCTTGACGAACTGTGGTAGGGTTACTACCAGTGACGATGTCTTGAACGGATTCAGGTAAGCCATCAATATACCTCTCGATAGCCTTCTCGAGTGGGGTAAACATTGTAGGGAAAAGTAAGCTCAACTCTTCATACCTATCAGTGTAAGCCCGGTGCTCACCACTATCCTGTTTCAAGTCATCAAACTCCCTTTCTAAAGCCCTTAATTCATGACGAGGACATAATTCCCTCATCATAAGAGCCCTAAGCTCAGCCTAAGTTTGTGCTAAAGCAACCTCAGCACCACGGTCTCTCCTAACTCCATTCCACCATGTAAGAGCCCTCTTCTGAAATACGCTAGATGCAAACTCAACTTTGCGATTTTCAGGACACTGAACGTGACGAAACGTACTCTCAATGCTCTCGAACCACTGTAGGAGCCCAGTTGCTCCTTCAGAACCATTAAACTTGAGTGGTTTAGCCGAATTGAAACTCTTGAAATTGCATGGAGCATTCTGGTTATTGTTGGCTTGGTTCACCTGAGCAATAATGTCTGGGAGTACAGCAGCCATATGTTGTGCCATGATATCTGCCATTTCGGCATTAGATAGCGGATTTTCGCGTCGAGGAGCCATTCTAAAAGAGGAAACATGAAGGAAAACGAGTGAGATGATTAGATGAAAAGAATGAGATGAAACAAAAATTGACAAAAGCAAAGATGTTGGTCATTCGTTCGTTACCACAAAGCAAAAAAACGACACACAGTGACTAATCAAAGTAAATGGGTCAAAAATAATGTATCGCGAAGTCATGCTCGCCTATAATTGAACACTCACCCCAAGAGTTCCCAGGTAAGAGTGACTGGTCCGATTATGTGGATTTGTATGAACACTCTAGCGTTAGACAGAAAACTCAGGGTACAGGCATTCACTCTTCCAGTTTGCACGTGTTCACACTATTTAGAACCCAAAACTTTGACGAGATTTTGAAAATTTGGATGGCACAAGGCCAAAAGAATCATTCAAAAACGGATGATTAAATTTTCAAAATCATTATGAAAATTGAAGGGTTCAAAACCTTATAATAAATCATTTAAAAACATATGATTTATTTTCAAAAAGCGTTTCGGAAAATTGGGTTCTTGTTTTGGTAATCACCTAAGGATAGGTGAAGTGCATGTTTTAAGATCTAAACACAAGACAACTTGTGTTAGGGTCCTAGAAAGGTTATAGTCTAGGTCGAAGCATTACTAATAACCTAATTCCCTATAACCATTGGCTCTGATACCAACTCTTCTGTCACACCCTGACCACGTAAAACAGCAAAATGTGGCGGAAACGTCGTGGAGTGTTGTAACAGAATTATTGTTTCACAACCATGGTATTTAAAGTTATGTTTTATTTATAAACAAAGGTGTCACATTGTCTTAAAACAACTGAAACAAAGAGTACATCATATAATTAAACTAGTTCTAGCTTCGTTTTAAGTCACTAAGGCACATGTCCGCCTAAGTGTGTCTTGATCATCCTATGCAATAGCTCCTGAAAACACATGTGAAAATAGGTACGTCAGCATAAAAATGCCTGTGAGATACATAGGTTTTGTTAAAATAGGATTCATTACTTAAGTTTTAAGAAATGTTTAATAAAATTAGTCATGAATCTTGTTAAAAGTGTTTTTCTTTCATAAAACATTTGAAAAGCGGTAATAAAATCAGATGATATATATATATATATATCTATACTACTTTAATAAGCATATAGGAAGGACACAATGGTCATTTAGGAATGTGTTGAAAACACACTTAATGCACAATGTACAAGATTTAAAGCACAAGAAAACACAAACTTTTTACCCTTCAACTGATTCATCATCAACCGTCCATATTTTTCACCTTTTCACACGGATCACGATCTGAACGGTTGATATTCACTTCACACGGATCGCCCTTTCCATTCCCTTCTCTCTCACAACTCACATCTCATAAACTTCATCAGACTCTCTTTCTTTCTCTCTCTCAGATCTAGATCTGGAGCAAACATCAATGAAATTGAAAACACGCAGTGATGAACACCGATTTGAAGAAACCCTAACTGAAGGTAACCAGCCAGAGCCGGTTTTGATGTTTATAACTGGCCTTATAGGATGTTCTTGGCTTTTAAAATCGATAACAAATCGAAGCTATTAGGATGTTCTCTTTGATTCTGTCCAAGCTGTTGATTTCAAAACATAATGTATGATGTTTTTCCCTAATTTTATCCCCAAATTTGTTTTGATGGCTGTTCTTTCACTTCTGTTGATTGTTAATGGTAAAAAGAAAAAAAGTGATAATTTCATCTCTTAGCTGATAATTGATTATGCCGGTTCACACTTGATCTATTTCTATTATGTTGGTTTATATTTATTACTTTTTAGAGTTTTTCACCAAATCTCGATCTAGCCACTGTGGATTTCATATCTTGTAGAGTAATTCGACAGAATGATTTAAAATAGTTCAAATTTGTTCCCTGTCTAGGATCTAGGGTTTTGGTATTTGGACAATTGAATCTTTGGAAACCGGAAAGTGAGTTTATGAGCATTTGTAACCGTCTGTCTTGATTTTCCAGGTGGGTGGATCTCCTGTATCAATATTTTCACTCACGGGAAGTAATGCTGGTGATGGACGTTTAGCTGCTGGTCTCAAACGGCTTACAACAGTGAGTTACTCATAACTCATCTTGAGCTAAATGAATGGGATTATTCATCCGAACATGAAATATATTGATTGATATGTGATCATTTTCATTTGAATACATGTAATGTACATTTGTAGTTAGTTACAAATATATGCCAAGTTAGTTCCATGTTGCGTGAACAATTCGGCCATTGGCTATTCTTAGATTTAAGTTTGATCACCAGAGTTTCAACTATCTTTAGTCATTCATGTAATTCGTTATTCTTTTCATTTACTTATTGCTTTTGGTGTTGGTAACTGGAAAGATCTCTTTTCTTTGTTGAAAGAAGGGATCTGAGCTCTGTTATTTGTGCATGTCTCTTTTATTTATTTATTTATTTATTTATTTATTTATTTATTTATTTATTTATTTATACACAACTATATGAACCCAAGATAAAGCTTACAGAAAATATTTGGTGAGCTTCTTGTAATTATGTGTTTGTTGCAAGTGAAATAAGTCTCTAAACTGTTGATTTCAGGTCAGACATCCAAACATTTTATCATTTCTTCATAGTACTAAGGCTGAAGTAATTGATGGCTTCTCTACAAAGCTCGCTGTATATATTGCCACTCAACCTGTTACGCCACTTGCGGAAAAAAAATCAAGGAATTAGGATTGCAAGGTACACAAAGGTATAGGCTCATATCTAGCTGATCTTATTGTTGTTTTTTCTTTGTTTCATGAAAGGAAATAAAAAAAAAACATTTAGAGTATCACACTCCCCAACTCATTAAGGAAGCATGAAAGGAAATCAACAGAAAGAAAAAAAGCATGTTACAAATTTAGCATTAGCATGGTGTAAATCTTTTACTCAATCTCAATTTGTGTGGCCCATTTTTTATTTTTCATTCTGTTTTATGGACTTGCTTTGTATGGTGTGAGGACTTGGGTATATGGAATTATGGATTCGGAGTAAAGACTATAAATTGAAAGAAATTGGCTAGACTATGGCAAATTATTGCATAAACTATGGCAAATTATTGTTCACTATCTTTTCTTTATGGACCGTGAGGATTGGAGTTTCACACTTTCCATGTGCGAACAATGATGTTCAAAACAAAAAAGCATTGCATAAACTATGGCAAATTATCATTAAAAATCACATTTTTTAAAATAAAAAACAAATAAACAGGTTAAATAGGTCGGACCACGAACTCGCTGTGTTGACACGAACACGACCCATCTAAACGTGTCCGCTGGCTCGACCTGAACTGACCTGAATCCGTTTAAACTAAACCCAAATCTGGAATTCCGTGTTAGGAAGGTGTTAATTGTCACTATAATTTATAAATTTTATTGATGTAATCATGTAATTTGCTTTTTGATTTGTTATACTTTTTGTAGATAATATGGTGGAAACGAGCACATGGATGAACTGGAAACGCTTTGTCAAAAGAGGGCCTTAGCAGCGTTTCACTTAGATGAAAATAAGTGGGGTGTGAATGTTCAACTGTTATCTGCTTCACCTGCTAATTTTGAGGTTTATAGGCTGTTCTTAAACCCCATGACCACATAATGGTGAGTTGTCTTTAGGTTCGGTTTTGAGCAATCCAAATTGTCTATGTTATATTCCAGCAATATATGTATTATATATTTTACTGTGTTTAATTCAGGGACTTGACTTGCCTCATGGAGGACACTTGTCTCATGGATTCATGACACCCAAACGAAGGGTTTCGGGAACATCCATATATTTTGAATCGAGGGAGGAAGTGCTTGGGAAGCCGTTGAGCCGAGCTGAGAGACACGAGCTTGTTAAACGACATGTTTCGAGTAACCGGCAGGTTAATCTTGGTAAGATATAACTATTATATACAGTTAATTCGGTTAATTTGTTGGTTTTCGGTTTGGTTCGGTTAATAACCTAATCAAAGCAAAGGCTAAATTTTTTGCTTAGAAATACATGTAATGGAGATGTAAATACATGAAATATATGCATAAATACATGAAAATGATGTATAAATAAATGAAATGGAGGTATAAGTACATGAAATAATAGTATAATACATGAATGAAGGTATAAAAGCTAGAAATATATGAAAATATAAATGGTTCGGTTCGTTTCAGTTAATTTGGGTTAACCGTACAAAAAATAACCAATAACCGACTTTCGGTTAATTCGGTTTGGGTTAATTCAGTTCGGTTTCGGTTAATGGTGCGGTGATTGCACATCCGTAAAGGAAGTTATTATTATTAGTATTATTATTAATTATGAATTGGGTTTTGTAGGAAGGGATGGTTAACACATAATATGTTGGAGCTGATTCATTCGCATTGGCGAAGGGATCCGGTTTGTAAGGTGCGGTGTCTTGGCGTTCCGACTGTCGACATGCGAAACCTCTGTCGCGTTCTGCAGGTTTGTTAAGACAGTTTGATTCATTATTTAGGTTCTGCAGGTTGTTTATTAATTCAAATGATAAACAAAAGTTTAGTTGTTTACTTAGCATGCCATTTTTATATTTGCAGGTAACAAATATAGTATAAAAGTTTGTTGGGCTAGATGTTAAAACTACCGAGAAAAGGAGGGCTATGCTGAACATGTGGCAGATTTGAAGGGTCGCAACTGTAACTGGTCTCTACGTGCAAGGGACTAGGAGGCATATATTAAATGATGTACCAGGCTTATGTATTTCATATGTTATTTTAGTTTAGACCATAGAGTGTTTCGTGTTATATTGATTGTTTTCTGCAAGTAATATAAGATTAGTTGCCTGCAACTTAGAAACAGGTGGTTTGCGTTTATGGCTACAAGTAATTTTTTATTTCAGTTGCATGTTTCGTTGTTGTAGTAATACTAAATAGCTAATATCTACATGAATATTAATTTATACAGTAGGTCCAAAACTTTGAGTAATCATTCTTCTTGGTAATTCGAAGGGTGATACACAAAGTTAAAGTAATGATACACAGGTTCATATTGATATTGTTTCCAGCTTCATATTGCACTTTTTGAACTCATAATGTGCAAGTGAAAGTTTGCATTTCTGTCATTAGGGCGTTATAATTAATATTGCTTTTTGTAGCCATACTTGGATGCATCAAGGTTTGTGAGAGCGCACAATAAATTTGGTTTATGTTTTATGAGTAGAAAAAAATTACCAAAACTTTCAAACCTGGCCTATAAAAAACTATCTTCATCTCATTGCTATATTCTAACCTCTTGACACATGATAAGAAAACTTAGGTTTTCAACTGGATAAATAACCCACAACAGATAGTATACAAAATAAAACATTAAAGGGAAATGAAAACGGTTGAATTTGTGAGCTGTCTAATGCGTATGAGGTGAATGGTGATCTATCCATGGGCTATGAGGCTATCTAATATGCATATCATTGATGAGAAATCCCTTGTAAACCAAAACCAAAATAAAAAAATCAAGTTTTAAATAATTTATGAGAAAATGTTGGTCTTCTAGGTTTGTAACAGAGTAAGGGCGAGAAAAAGGGAAAACGTTAAAAGTGATAGAACATTTAAACTTCATTTTTTTTTGAACGGTGACTTTTTTTTTTAGTGACTCAATGTCATACCGCCTAAACGACGACCCTACCCAAGATCTACCCAGACCACGTTGTCTTAACCGGGCCTACGTTGGGTGGGTCAGACTTGGTTACGGCGTTCCCCGGAAACCGTACTGCCTCCACACGAGATGCCTCGCTGAAGTAACAGCCGAATGAAAACTGGGGTGCAGCTCAGGATCGAACCGGTGGGTTTGTCACCATCATTGCCTAATATCCACCCCAATATGACACACGTGAGAATTGAACTTGAGTCTCTATTGGAAAATCCAAGTCTTCTACCACTATGCCACAAATGGGGATACTTAAACTTCATAGCATGTTAATTTTTGTTGGTTATTCTATTAATAAAACACAAGATTCTAAAACCTATGGATATTCTTGAGAATATATGTTCCTATTTAAACTATTATAGACATATATTTTACTTCGTCCTAAATCAAAGGCAGTGAGATATAACTTAACTAAATCAAGTATATATTCAAAAAATGGCCGATAAACTAGCATTCACGATTATATAAATTTAATAGCCAATATGAGTTTTCTAAAGGCATTCGTGTTATAGGCGGGGTTAAATCCAATTAGCAAAGCCATTTGAGTTAATGTAGTATTGCTACCTCCGAGGTCAAGAGTTTAGGCTAATAGGTTCCACCGAAGGTGGATATAATATTATTTAAGCAGTTTAAAAAAACAAGGCATGCGTGTTATCTTTATTGGCATCATGCCATTTAATTTGTACAAAATAAATCGTTAAAAAATTATATCAAACTTTGGTTAGAATTTAACCTTTAAATTATCTATATTATATTATAACACATGAGGGAGAAGCATTTTAAGATACCTAAAAATTAAGAATTCTCCAATCTTAATTTATAAATACACACCTAAATGTTGAAAATTTGTCTTTTAAACACCATTTATATTTTATCCCTACATCTTATTATACTTAAATCCATGAGTTTAACAAAACTATGGATAATTAGTTACACTTTTCTCCATCCACAACAAACGAATAATTCTTTTACGTATTCGTGCTATATCTTATAAACTATAATGTTTAAAAAATTCAAAGGTACTGGGACCACCTACTCATTTTTGTTGACGTTTTGATAGTTGCCTTGGTAGAGACTTTGCCTCTAAGTGGGAGGTATTAGGTTTAATCTAGAGCAAGGAGTAAATTAAGATTTATATGGTGTAATTTTGGAGATGAGTATGTAAGCGTTACCATTAAAAAAATCAAGAAACATAGATAGACCTCACATATGATACGAATATGAAAAATAACAGATGGTGATATACAATATATCAAGATAGGATTAAACAAATAGAAAACACAAACCGACCGAACCATGCACACCACAATGAAATGGACTAATCGATGACTTCGCTTATAACATATATCCACCACAATGATGGTATAATAAATATAGTATGAATAAAAAAATTACGAGAAACAAGTACCGCACTGCATATTGTCACCCCGCCGCATCGCGCGGGTAAGCGACTAGTATATATATATATATATATATATATATATATATATATATATAGAAGGGGAAGGTTCATTGGGGAACACTAAAAAAGTGGGGAACAGCGGGGAACCGACTCAAACGAACTATAGGGGAAGGTTCATTGGGGAACACTAAAAAAGTGGGGAACAGCGGGGAACCGACTCAAACGAACTCCGATTGGACTCATTCCAGCGGCGTTGGAACCGGCTCGTCGAACCCTAACTAAGATCTCTTAACCCTAAACCCTAAATCCTAACTCCTAAACTCTAAACCCAAAAGCTAAAAAATAAGGCTAAAACCTAAGCTAAACCGTAAAATCTAAACTATAAACCCTAAAAGCTAAACCCTAAAGGCTAAAC
>JARYGA010033140.1:0-35181 GCA_030545235.1 Helianthus tuberosus | reverse complement strand
TAACTTGTAATGGACTTGTTACTGAAATGTCTCTGAGAAGTTGCTTTTGTAATTTAAGCAATCCGTTAAAGCGTTCATTACATCTTGCACTGATACCTTCAATAAAGCTGCTTTTGTGGAATTTAATAGAGTGTAGTTGGAAGACAAATTTGGCTAAAGATGTCTTTCCAATCCCACCAACACCTACAACTGTGAGAATATCGGCAGTATGACTGGAGCCATCTGTGAGCCATGAACTAATGTGGTTAATGTAATGGTACCTCCCGGTAAGAAGTGGTAGAGTATTACTTAAGGCTACACCTAATCGACCAGGGGCGGACCTACCCTTTGGCCAGGGTGGGCGGCCGCACCCCTTGAAAAAAAAAATTTAGTGTATATTTTAGGCAAAAAACCCGACCGCACCCCTTGAAAATATGGTTGAACACCTCATCCGCACCCCCAGCAAATAATTTCTGGGTCCGCCACTGTAATCGACCATGGATTTCGGTAACAACTTGTTCAATAAGCTCTTTCTCTTTCCTGAAAATTGATTTCAAAGAGAGAAATAAAATGTGATGCTTTAAGTTATTCTACAAAGGCTCCTAAAAATAAGGAGTTAAATGTCATTTTAGTCCCTGTGATTTGGGCTATTTTACCAGTTTAGTCTAAAGGTTTAAAACATTGTCATTTTAGTCCAAATAGTTTCAAGCGTTGCCATTTTAGTCCACTGGGTTAACTCCATCCCTTTATTTTGTTAACTAGAAGGGCATTTCAGTCATTTTATATGTAATTCTGTTAACTAGAAGGGCAATTCGACCATATAAAATGATCGGATTACCCTTCTAGCTAACAAAAAAAATGGACGGAGTTAACCCAGTGGGTTAAAATGGCAACGCTTGAAACTATTTGGACTAAAATGACAACGTTTCAAACCTTTGTACTAAATTGGCAAAATGGCCCAAACCACATAGACTAAAATGACATTTAACGAGCATTCACATCCAAACCATCAAATTATACATAGATTCCACTAAAAAACAACTCCTATATCAATATATTTCCACTAAAAACAAATACTTTTTCTCTCTCCTTTTCAATTAAATAATATTATCATCACATTTTTCTCTCTCCTTCACTCACAACCACTTTCAATATATATTAAAAAAAAATTACTGGGTGAACAGTGCCCCCCCAAATATACAGATGAACAGTAACATTTTCTCTCTCCTCCACTCACAACCACTTTTTATACCCTTTATAATATAAAAACTCTCCCTCACATATTTTGATGGATAGAATGTGAATGCTCAGAAGGCATTATAAAGTGTCAAGTGTCCAAGAACCTAAAACTTAAACCCACTACACCATCACTCAAAACCTAAACACCCACCCTCACCCCACCCCACCCAACCCCCCCCCCCCCCCTCCCAAAAAAAAAAAAAAAAAACCAAACACCACATACCCAAACTAAATGATAAAAACTAAACTATAAAGCTAAACCACACAACTAAACGCTAAAAAAAATCTAAAAAACACAATATATATATATATAGGGAGGGGCTCATGCGAAAACCACCCTTATTGTGAGAACCTTGAGAACCAATGTAAACACAACCTAAAATACCTAAAAAAACCTAACCCCCACCCCCCCAAAAAAAAACCTAACCCCCCCCCCCCCCTAAAAAAAAACCTAAACCCCCCCCCCCCCCAAGCTAAATGCTAAAAAAAACTAACCCTACCCCCCCCCCCCAAGCTAAAATGCTAAAAACTAAACCCCCAAAAAACCTAAAAAAAAATTTTTTTTAATATTTTTTAGGTTAAAATCGCTACTTTTCGAAGCAAAAAAAAAACAAATTTAAAAAAAAAAAAATTTAAAATTTTTTTTTTTTGCTTCGAAAAGTAGCGATTTTTTTATAAAAAATATTAAAAAATTCAAAAAAAATTTTTTGTGTGATTTTTAGCTATTTTTAGGCATTTTTGGTGTGTTCACATTGGTTCTCGCGGTTCTCACAATAAGAGGTGGTTCTCGCATGATCTTCTCCCTATATATATATATATATGTATGGGGGGCCGCTAGAATGAGAACCACCACGAGTTATGAGAACCGCGAGAACCAAGTGCCACGGAGGGCCGTTGACCACTAGGGCTGTAAACGAGTCGAGCCGAGTCGAGCCAGGGTGGGGTCGAGCTCAAGCTCGAAATTAATTCAGGAGTCTAAACTTGGCTTGAGCTTTATGTCGGAGTTAAACGAGCCTAAGAACGAGCCAACGAGCCGAGCCATGGGCCGAGCCGAGCTTAGCTCGAGCTGGGCTTGGTTACAAAATGAACCAACTTGGTTCATGTTATCTCAAATTGAGTTTTTTTAGCTAGTTTTCTCGAGCTTCTTTCGAGCGAGCTACGAGTCACGAGCTTTATGAACAGCCCTATTGACCACGAAATTTTTTTTACACCTAGATCCGTATATTTTAAGACCGGGTGTAAATTTTGGGTTCAAACGGCGCGCCCGAGGGGGTAGTTTTTTACGCCCAAAGTTTGGGTTTTTTTAATTTTTCTTTTTTTTTTTAACCAAACTTTGGGCGTAAAAAGCTACCCCCTCGGGCGCGCCGTTTGAACCCAAAATTTACACCCGGTCTTAAAATATACGGATCTAGGTGTAAAAAAAATTTCGTGGTCAACGGCCCTCCGTGGCACTTGGTTCTCGCGGTTCTCATAACTCGTGGTGGTTCTCATTCTAGCGGCTCCCTGTATGTATATATATGTATATATAAATCACAAGTTTTTGTCACCAATTTTTTTTTTTTTTTTGGTGGGGGTTTAGGTTTTTGGGTGACGGTGGGTGTTCAGTTTTTTTATTTATTATTATTATTTTTGGCGTGGAGCCCTTTGTACTTTATCCTAAACCAAATTATGATCGTGAAAACGGAAAACTAAAATCTAAAGACCAATATTTTAGCTAATTGATTTCAGTGAGAGATATCATAGAGAGAAGATAAAACATGTCTTGTTCAATATATATATCAATTTCATGAGTTAAAGTGATTACCTCCCCTTTGCATCATTTCCCTTTAAATCAGCAACTTGGGTGAGTGCCCTATTCCATAACTCCATCTTTTGAGCCAATTCACTTTTTTTATCTGCACGTGTTTCTGTCTCCATCGTCTGTTTATGTTTTGCCATTGCATCCCCGAAGCTGCTTTGTTGCTTCCTGACATGGGTGGGCTCAACATGATAGAAGATGGGGATAACGATTTGGTTAAAGCTCCTCTGTTGCTCAAGGATTAATACCAGTTCATCCAGACACCAGGTGGAAGAAGCGTAATTCTCGGACAAGACGATAATAGAAGCCCTAGATGACTTGATCGCACTCTCCAACTCTGGTTTCAGTTGTTCTCCGGTTGCAATTTCTTCATCATCCAAAAAGGTTGTGAGATTAGCACCCAAGAGAGCTTCGTAAAGGTGGTTGGTGAAACCAAGACGTGTGTCAAGACCTCGAAAACTTAAAAACACGTCGTATTGATAAGCATTACTTGTTGTTGATGAAATTTCTGAGAGGAGAACCATCACGAATTATTGGAGGTTACGAGTGATCAAAAATAAAAGGAGGAGATTCATTATATGATAATACGAAGAGGAATGGATAGGTTTACCGAGCAACGGAAAACCAAGTCAACTGCAATTTCGTGGAACCTACCTACCTTCTACGTTTAGCGGACCAAGTCGATTGCTTCAAACATTGGAAATCAAACAACGTGTTGTTATGAACCATATTAGTCTATCACGGGCCCATCTTAGCAGCCCATTAAAGGAGCTCATCAATGCATGAGAGATTGGGAGAATAGGTCATGAAAAGATTGTTTAAGCTAATTGAGTATTCTGCTTCCCATCTTCTGTTGTCTTCTGTAATCCCATCTTCTACTTGTGTTTAGGGGTATGTTTGGTAAAAGTAGCCGGTGGTTGGAGGCTAGAAGCTGGTGAGTGTACTTTTTAGATATTTAGATATTTGACAAAGTAGCTGGAGCTTTTAATAAAATGTATAAAATGACCAAAATGGACAAAACTAAAAAGTTCATTATCATCTTTAAAGGTTAAAATAGTCATTTTTTTTCTAAAAGATTGTAGCTCTTTCTAAACGCTACTAGTAGGAGCGTTCAACCAAAAGCTTCAAGCTCCTAACCTAAAAGCTTCAAGCTCCTTTAACCAAACAAGGCTTTTTATTGAGTATGAGTTTTTTTCTTAAAAGTTTAAAGCTAGAAGTTCCTAAAAACTCCAGTCAAACATACCCTAGTTGTAATTCTATCAGTTGATCAGTTAATCAATTCAAAGTCTAGCTTATTACTTCTAATTTGATTAGTTCTTTTCAATTCACTTCAACAGTGGATCTAGAAAAAGTATTCAGGGTATCTCAAAAACCTTTTATCTAGACCGATTCCTGAGAATTCGAGAGCCCCAAAACAGGGTTGTGCAGCTAGTCTTGTATGACTTTTCAATGTTAAAAGTCATGTGCTTTAGAAGGAACCATATTTAAGAGCATTCATATCTATTCCATTTATTATTACCTTTTCTTTCTCCTCTGTTCATAATCACTTTTAAAAAGTATTAAAAAATAAATATACAAGGGAATGGTCAAATGGATGTGAATTCTCTAAGATCTCTATCTTTAATTTCATATAAATGAAGTTTAAAAACTTTCTTATTTGTAAGTGGGAATGCCCATACGTTACCACACGTAGCGATGTTGTGGTAAAAACAATTTGCAATGCGTATCAACTGTTGTGGTACATATAAAAAAAAAACTCTTGTTAATTGATGCCAAAGAGTTGTGTCCCTTTATAATGATAAGTAACATGATGAGCAAATATCAACTCAAAATGCTTCTATTATGCATCATGCCACCATGCACCTATAAATGTTAGTTACTCATTTAAGGTTGCTAATGTGCACGTATGGTGTATACTTTTAGGTAGAACACATCAAGTTGAAATGAAGAATTAGGGGGCGTTTGGTTCGCAGGAATTCAATGGAATTTAAGGGGATTGGAATTTGAATTCCATCACTTAATGTTTGGTTCACAGAATTTGATGGAATTGGAATCTCAATTCCAATCTTGATGTGTTTGGTTGACAATGGAATTGGAATTAGGCATGAATTCCTTCAAATTCCTTTAACTAAAGGAATTCAAAATCCTTCCTATATGTGAAGGAATTAAAGTAAATTCATTTTAATCTTCATCCGTTTCGACCCGCACCGTTTTAACCCGTACCATTTCAACGCGAACAGTTTCGACTCGTATCGTTTCGATGCGAACGTTTGGACGCGAACGGTTTCGACGCGGACCGTTTCGACCTGAACCGTTTCGAATCGTACCGTTTCGACCTGAACCGTTTCGAATCGTACCGTTTCGACGCAAACCATTTCGACCCGAACTGGTGGTTGTGGGTGCCGGGGTGATGGATTCCACTCATTTGACAACCAAACACAACAAAAATGGAATTGAGATTCCAATTCCAACAATTTCCAATTACAATTGGAATGTTTAAATTCCAAATCCAATTCCTTCAAATTCTAATTCCTATACAAATTCCAATTCCAATTCCAATTCCAAATCATTCCGCGAACCAAACACCCCCTTAGAGCCCGGAAATGGATTTACGCATTTGTGTATATAAAATTATTTATGTACGTAACATTTTGTCAAACTTCTAAACCACGTTTTGACTTCAATCTACACCTTACACTTTGTATTGTAATCCAGACTTGTAAACTCTTACAAGTCTTTTGTCACTGTCCAATTTGAGTTGTATTGTAATCCAGACTTGTAAACTCTTACAAGTCTTTTGTCACTGTCCAATTTGAGTATATAAATATGGAACCACAAACGAATATTATAGAAAAAGTGTAAAAAATGTGTGTGTTACATAATTCAACTAACATAGAGGAAAACTACTAAAAAGTACAAACTGAGAAGGTCAAACTATATCGATCTTATGCAAGTTCTCTACTACCAAAAGGTCAAAACTTGACACAAAACCCTATATAACTCCAAACTCGCTTTAGGGTATCCGGGGCACTCCCCTAAGAGGGGAGTCCCCTCTCTTACGCATAACCAATCCTCGTGTGCCACGTCAACTCTCCTCTTAAACTCCCCTAACACCCCAATTTGATGGCGGCACTCCCCTATTAGGTGACTTGTTTTTTTATTCAAAAAAAAAAAAAAAAAAAAAAGTAAAAGTTTTGATTGGTTGAAATTGCGGCTGGCCCCACCATCTCATCTCTCCCTCTTCGGTGACTTCACCCCGACCCACCTCCCCGATTTGGGTCACCGCAGGGATGACGGCGGTGTTCCCGCGGGGGGAATTGGGTCACCGCGGCCACTCCCCGCTGGTGCCCCGGATACCCTTACTATATCTTTTATCAGCAAAAATGTACGACCCCACAAAGCCACAACACCGAAAAGAACCAAGAAAACAAGCACAAACATCTGCACATTAGCTAGCAAACACCAAAAGGTCAAAAAGTCAAGATTTTTTAGAATAGAAATTCAGAATTTCAGATATAGATAGCATAGATTGAGTTCTATATTAATCTTTATGAACTTATATGCAATTCATATAGGCTTGGTTCCCATGAGCTCGTATTAGCATGAATCCTGGTGCAGCTTGTCTACAAATCAGTTCCTGCTGGCTGATTTAGGCTTAAGCCCTGGCTTGGCTGAATATTGGAACATGTAAACATAATTATATTCGGATATGTATGTAATGTAGCTCATTAAACTTATACTTATATATATGTAGAACCGATATTATATATTCTTATGTTCCCCTTAAAGTCAAAGGGAACAAAATACAGTCTCAGCCATTGGATGAAGATCAAATTAAATCCTGACCCTTATAATTCAGAAAAAGAAGGGGAGGTTTTTTTTGTTCACTTTGACTTTCTCATACTAAATTTTGGGAAAAATATACCCCACGATCTATCGATAACGAAACATATGTTTTAATTACAAACATAAAACCCACGATCCACATAAAATAACTGACCTAAACAAGTGGAAATTTAATTGGAAACATAAACCATAAAATTACAAAAATCTATTTGAACAAATTTAGACCTGTAAACAAAAAAATGTGAATTTTAGAACCTGCAAAAAATAAATAACATAAAACTGTTAATAAAACAAGATGCAAAACCAGTTTCTTAGCTACATAATTTTTAGAGTAAACTGCCATTTTGGTCCCTGTGGTTTGGCCAGTTTTGCCACTTTAGTCCAAATCTCAAACTTATTACATCTGGGTCCATGTGGTTTGCATTTTAGTCCAAAACTCAAAATTTCTCATTTTTGACTGTTTTAAGGTCCCTTTTTTGTCCTTTAGTGCAGGGGTAGTTTGGTCATTTTAATTTATTCTTTTAATTAATTAAAACAAAATTAATTATATATTTTATTTATATATATACATATACAGACATTCATCTCCTCCAAAACCGATGACCACTCACCTACAAAACCGACACCCACAACTACTCATTCTGGCCACCACCTACACCCTTCAACACCACCACTCCGGCAACCAACACTGGAACCACCCTCAACATTTTGATTGGAACTCTTCAACCCATGAAATCCTCCTTCAGATGTGAATTAACCCTCGCATATCTCGATCATCGATTCATGTATCTAAGGGCTCAGTGAGTTAATTGCATCTCTCTTAACACACACACACTCTTTTTAAACCCCTGTAACCTAAACCGACAGAGAAACCCTAGATCTAGTTCGTCATCTATTGCCCTCTTGCCGATTCCCAAATCTCAGGTATGTCACCTCCACCGCCAAATCCAACCACCGTTGTCTGAGACATCCCCACATTATCACAGGTAGAGAGAGAGACCGGGGGTGAGAAAGAAAGATAACGGTAATGTGTTCGGTAAGGCATTTTTTAGGGATTTAGCGCTATTTGAAATCGTTTAAACCAGCAATCTGTGGATTCCGATGATAACTGATCTGTGATTTCGAATTTTGTGTGTTTGTGTCTACAAAGAAATCTGAATTGGCTAATTGATAGTTCTGGGATCTCTGCTTGAATTGTGGCTTCTGCTTCCAAGATCGTTGAGGATGTCGCGGTGGTTTGATGGAGGTGTCGGGGTGTTTGTTAGCCGTTGGTGGCGGTGGTGGTGCTGCTGGTGGTGTGAGGGTAGGAGATGAGCGGTTGAAGATGAGGAGATGAATGTCAGTATATGTATATATATATATATATATATAATATAATTAATTTTGTTTTAATTAATTAAAAGAATAAATTAAAATGACCAAACTACCCCTGCACTAAAGGACAAAAAAGGGACCTTAAAACAGTCAAAAATGAGAAATTTTGAGTTTTGGACTAAAATGGCAATAAAATGCAAACCACAGGGACCCAGATGTAATAAGTTTGAGATTTGGACTAAAGTGGCAAAACTGGCCAAACCACAGGGACCAAAATGGCAGTTTACTCTAATTTTTAAGAGAATCAGCTACATGAAAGTTTTAAGTTAATTCTAATAATTTTTAAGTGAAGATGCATAATATTTTGGTTAAATTCTACCCAAAAAAACATATATCATAAGCAAATCTAACGGGCTGCCTATAAAATTGATGCAACAGATTATACTTTCTAAAAAATGGAAAAATGAGTAACTCATAAATAATTACTGTAAATTAAAAAAAAAAAGATTTATTTTATTTTCACCTTAAAAATATAGAGCCTAACTACAAGTTTTAAATTATAAAAATTTATATAAACAACATACTGTCACTGAAAGTTGGAACTGAATATTAAAAGGAACAAAGAAATTATCTATCTCGAATTGGACAGTTTTCACCTTAAATGATCAGTTATTTTACAAAAACTGCAGATTCTAAAGATTATATAACATTCTCGAATTGGACAGTTTTCACCTTAAATTAGTTTTAAAACTTCCAAAAAACACAAAAAAACATGGGTAGAAGTTATTTTGTAGATCATGGGTAGAAAGTTATTTTAAATCTATCCCTAAAAGCATCTATATAAAGATTCAGATACCTTAAAAAATAAACCATTCTTTCTCTCAAAATTGCTCTCTGAATGAAGCTTATTATCAAAAAAGAAATGCAGCCAAAAGTAAGTCAGTTCTGCACATTTCCTACTACCATTTAAACCTTTATAGCTTACATTAATTTTATCTTTTGTATTTTAAGATGGAGGCGACTTACCGAGTTGAAAACCCAAAACCAAAGAGAAGGGGCAGCAACACCTTGAATTACCTGTAAGTAAACATATTTAAATGTAAACTTTTTTCAGTTCTACACATTTACCTACCATTTCTACTTTATAATGTTTTTTTTATCTTTTCTATTTAAGACGGAGGCGAATTACCGAGTTGAAAAGTATGATCCAGAAGTCGACGAGCAACAACACCTCGAATCACATGTAAGTAAACATATTCAAAATTCATGTTTATTTTGTAAAAATCTGTATAAGTGATATCTAATAAGGCACATTGATTTTGTAGAAACCTGCAAAAAGTGCTGAGATAATAAAATGTGATGGAGAGTCAAGTCCAACCGCTTCAGAAATTCTACGTGAAATCAGTGAGCATGTAAATCTGAATTACAACAGTGTTAAATATTTTATTTCTTATGTCCACATTATTTTTTTAAATTATATATTCTTATGTTCCCATTAAAATCAATGGGAACATTATGCAATATGAGCCATTGGATGAATATGAGATTAAAGGAAAATTGGTTTTTAATAAACCAACATTTGCCCCATTGGTAAATAATAATCCTACCTACGTAATTGGTATACAATAATCCTACCTATCAACATGTTGGTACTCAATGAACTTTCGTTAATTTTTTTTAATTGAAGTTAGTTTTTAAGTTTTATTTATTACACAAACAGTCCCTGTAGTTGTAATTTACTAGTTTTAACTATTTTATAAAATTTAATTACATGGCCCTTGACGTTTTTTTTGTTTTACAAAATAGTTAAAACTAGTAAATTATAACTACAGGGACTGTTTGTGTAAGAAATAAAACGTAAAAACTAACTTCAGTTAAAAAAAGTTAACGGAAGTTCATTGAGTACCAACATGTTGATAGGTAGGATTATTGTATACCAATTACGTATGTAGGATTATTATTTACCAATGGGGCAAATGTTGGTTTATTAAAATCCAATTTTCCGAGATTAAATCCTAGCCGTTATAATTAGGAAAAACCTTCAAAAAGGAGAGGTTTTTTTTGGTTAACTTTTGACCAAAGAAGGCAGTTTGCAGCAGTTATTTTTTTAGAGAAATATCCTGGGATCGACAAGAAACCTTCTAGAAGGCGGTTTTACAATTTAACTTCTGATGTACTTTTAAGCAGCGATGATAAAGGAAAACGTGACCATGTATTGACTTGGTCAGCAATTAATTTGTTGCATGTTTTTTTTCAAAAAAAAAATATTAAATAAAAAATAAAGCTTTTTCATGACAAATATAACAATGAAACAATATAAAGAATTTCAAAACATAAACACAGAAAAAAAAATCACAATAAAAAATAAATTTAATGCTAGACATCAATTTGTTTTGAGTTGATGTCGCGAATGCATTAGCCTGGGAAAATACACATTAGATTTATTAGTTACTATATAATTACAAACTCAAGTTACAAATAAATAAAAATATAATATAAATAATGTACCTTTCCTTGATTGTCGTAGGTAACCGCTGTATGGTTACCTCCAAAAGTAGCCTATTTAGACCCACAACATGTAGTGTGTGTAAAACGCATTTGACCCTCTGCTTCCGTCTTCTCATCCAAGTTCCATATTCCATCTTCACTTTCTCATCTCACAACTTAGACGTCCATCAATGTAAGTGACTTAGTTGGCAAGTTTTTATATAAATTTGATTGCTTTACAATATACAACTTTGTCATGCATTTCTAATTACGATTATATATAATGCAAATGTTTTCAATGTGCAGCAGAACAATTGCATGCCTCTGCCACGTTACAATGCAAACTATATTTGTAGTCATTTTTTATAAAGTTGTTTTACATTACTGAAACATCTAATTTGGTACATTCCAAACCAAGTTTCTTTTATGTAATACAATTAATTATTTTCAAATAATAAATCACTAAACTCTAATCATGAATTGAAATAATGAAATGCAGACTTAATATATATTTTTTTATTTTATATAAAAGATCTAACTTTTGAATACTCCACTGCTATGTGTTTTACTTTTCAACAAAAAAAAACTAAGTTTAATCTATTCCCACCATAAGACATTTACATGAAAATGTTAATTAAAAAATGCAAACCAAGAATGCAGGGAAATTCTATTAATACATACCAATAAAATGAAAATGAAGGTTATAGTGAATTAAGTTGCTTCAAACATGTTTACAAGAAAAGCATAACCTGGAAGTTGTTCATTCAGGTTCTTAACAACACCATATTGTACGTAAAGAGCCCATTTTAACCTTGAAAATATTAAGATAAGATCTAATTTAAAAGAAAACTCTACAAATTTTTATACATTATAGACAATTATATAAAGAGCAGAAAGCATTACTTAAATGCTTCACATAGTTGGAATCATTTAAAAAACACCAAAACAACATATTACAAACAAACAACAGGTAAACGGGCAACACGATTCTGTAAACAAAGTGTAGATTAAAACAATTACATCCATTAAACTTTTAAAACATATTAGAAGTAAATAATATTGTGAAAATTTTGATTTTTTTTCTAACCTAAGCAACTCCTATAGACTCAACAGCTCCTCTCCAAAAAATAGACACATATTCCCACATAATAAATTAACACAAAAAAAAAAAAGCAAACACACAGCGCATACCATGTAACGAACAATGAACTAGCCTTCAATGGAATACCAAGCACAAACTTTCCAACTAAAAAACTACAGTTTCAACCATAATTCCTTTGTTTTCCTACACTTTCACATTATGAACAACATGGATTCTCACTCACAATCAACTTCCACTGCACATGCCTTCGATATCCAACAATGTGGTATCAGAGCCACTATCGAAAGCGATGATGATCACATGCCATCTTCATCCATGTTACCGTGTAAACACTGTTCCGACGAGAAAAAGGAACGAAGATGGTTGCAGAGGCGATGTTATTACTGCAACAAACCGGGACATCAAATTTCATCATGCAAAACGAAAGAAAACGATGAGGCAACGCAACTGATACGTCTGGCGATCAACACAGGAATCCAACAACAACGAGTGGAAGAAGATAATCAACAAAATGTTCGGAGTATGGAATACACTGTAACCGACACTGATGGAGTACTATGGTCCGAATTTGGTACGTGAGTAAAACTTTCTAAAACCATTTCTTAGGAAATTTAGACATGTTCAAAAGGATTAAAAGTATGTTCGGTGTTGAAACAAAAACGGGAGAAAACAACTTTTATTTTGTAAAAGGAATAGGGGTAGTGGAAGTGATATCCGGATCTGAAAAAATCCGAATTCAGAGTGTTTTTAACACTCCTGATGTAACAACTCGTATTAAAAAAGTCCTAATTATTATTTTAATTGTCCAATAGGAAACCCTAATTGAGACACCTAAGTGATTCTACACAAACCCTAAAATTTTCAGAATTTTCAGAATCAGGATCAGGATCCGTTTTGAATTTTACAATTTCATCAACTCAGCAAGCCTAGTTAAACACGTAGCTACCTTATGAACCTAGGTGACCCCTCGCGCCACGCGACGCCCAGGGGGGTACCCCTCGCGTCACGCGAGGGGGTCAAAATTCATGTATAAATAGGGGACTTTGGGACTTGATTTTGGGCACTGAAACGACGTTAAAACTCAAAATATACGCTGAGTTATCATAGAATTACTATCAAAACACACACACGAATCACGAAGTGCTGCCGCAATCAGGGTAATAACTCGATCGCTGATACGATTCAATGTCCGATCGATTAAACTATCCAATGGATGTTTAAGTTCTGCCCACATTAGGGTTTATGCTTTGTCATTCGTTGTTAATTCAATGAATGTTTAAGTATCGCACTTTGTCATTCGATGTGAGGGTTTAATCTCGTGAGTTATCGTAAATGCTGTATTAAGTTACTAACCAAATTGTGTGCCTGTTATTAATTTAGGTTAAAAGGCTAATCAGTAGGCTAAACTCTGCTCAATTAAATCTGCAATGTGAGTCATTCTCTTTTTATCAAATCTATTTACAAAAGCATGTTTATTTCAAAGTTATAATTACAGGGATTAAGTCTTTGTAATCACCAAATGTACAGCCGGTATGTGGGGTTTTGTATACATTACTTGATAATCGTCACCATTGGGGCAGCCAATGGGGGATATGACCATAGTCACAGATCCGGTCGAGTGACAAATACCGTGGGTAGTTGGTTTGATATCAGAAACATTGCAATCGCTCTTAATACTGTAAATTATAACAAAAGAGTTGTTTTAGTAAAAAGAATGATTCACTCAGTATTTCCCGCTGACAAAACCTTTTTCAAACATGTTTCAGGTGATCTGTTGTGATCCAGGAAAAGTGTCGTGAAGCACTACAAGCTTAAGGAAGTGGCTCAATATAAAATAAAGAAACATGTTTTGTAAAAATAAAGATTTCTCCGTGAAATCTTATGATTGTAAATTACCGGGGTTTTATCCCGAGTTGTGAAATAAAATAATCGGGAAATATTTCAGTTTTAAAAGATCCTGATGAAAACTTCCGCTGTTAAATAAATACCACGGGATTTTCTGTCCCGCGGCTCCTGAAACGGGTCAAACCGGGTCGGGGGCCGTGACACCTGACATAGATAGAAATAGGGCTGTAAATGAGCCGAGTCGAGCCGAGCTAGACCTAGCTCGAGCTCGGCTCGAGCTCGAATTTCAAATCGAGCTGAGATTTGAGGCTCGAGCTCGGCTCGATTAGAATTCAAGCTAGCTCGGCTCGGCTCGATCTAGCTTGAACTAAGAAAGAACCGCAAAATTTATTACTTAAAAAGTCCTTAAAAATGAATTTCTTCATAGCCTAAGGGCCATAATTGCCGTTTTATTTAACCATATGACAAAATATGCAAGTATAAATGGTTAATTCACTTTCTCTATTGTTTCTACCTTCTTTTATAGGGGATATACTCCCTTAGTTTTTGTTTTCTAAGCGATGTGGGACAAAAAAATGAAGGATGTAAACCTTATCGAGCCAGCTCACGAGCTCACGAGCCGAGCCGAGGTGGCTCGTTTACAACCGAGCCAATTTCGAGCCGAGCTCTATTCGAGCTTTTTTCGAGCGAGTTTCGAGCGAGCAGCGAGCCACGAGTTTTTTGAACACCCCTAGTGTCACACCCTGACTTTTGCGGAAGCGTATGATGTGTTACTGGTTTAACATCATTGCATTCAATCATAATAAATCACTACATGATCAAAATGATGTTTATGCATTCATGAAATTTGAGTATTACAAACACCGGTTATTTAAGTTTTTAAATCACAACCTTCGACTAGGTTATAAACCAACAAAAGTGGATGACATCTAAACTTGAAGTCTACTTTTAGAAACAACACCCGCGCCCAAGATCCATCCTGTTACCTGAAATACATGTAATTTTGGAAAACATCAACAAAAGTTGAGCGAGTTCATGCGTTTTTGTGTGAGTACTGGCAACTTGTAAACCTTTGAGAGACTCCTTTGAAAACAGGTATGAAAAACGTGTATGAACATACCAAGTAAATGTTTTACAAGGACATTAAGGCATGTGAGGACATAGGGAGCACTCGAAATGAGTAGGCTTATACCCTTGTCGATTTTCCCTTGACTATGTCGATTTCCCTCGACTATGTCGAATTTACCTTTGACTATGTCAATTTACCTTGACTATGTCAATTTCCCTTGACTATGTCGATTTCCCTCGACTGGGACACCGAAGCACTCAAGTGATCACATGGGGACCATGAGTGGGGCTCGGCCGTACCCGTTAGATCTAACATTCGTCCCTAATTAAGTATTAATGACATTTCAATATTTAGTCTATGCTCACATGATCTAGTAGTTCATTTCATAGGCAATTCATACCATTTAAGTATTCGTAACATGTATTCCACCCCCGAGAGTTATAAAACCAAAAATAGTTAAGAGAAAAGGGGGAGCATGAACTCACTGTTTTGCGTCTTCGGTACTCGTAACTCAAATCTCGTCAGCAAACACGACTACCTACAATGCGCTAGGGTCGATTCGACGAGCGGGCCGCGCCTTGCCTTAGTATTCATGTTTTGAGTTACGTTTCTTTTATGTCTTTAACATTATCCAAAGTTATAATTACTTGTTAAAATAATAATTATTTTAACTTTAAATTATATTCAATTTTGGAATAATTGTTAAACAATATTTTTGTAACAATACTTCTCAAGTATTTATTTTCGTATTTCCTTCCCAAGGATGGGGGTATCTCATACATGTATTTTTCGTATTCTTGTATTTATAGTTCCAAATTAATATATTTTCAAGTCTCACTTTAGAAAAGATATAATAACTTATTTTGTCCCAAAAATAATGTATTGTCCAGAAAATATATATTTTTCTCACAAATCATATATCTTCTAAATATTTCAAGAAAATATATTTTAAATTCCAAAAATAATATATTTTCTCCTTGTCGAAAATATGATATACTTGTAATAAAAATCATATTTTCATCCCTTTCGTATCCAAAATAATATTTACCAAAAATATATTTATAACGGCATTTTCCGGAATATTTTATAAGTTACGTTCTTGCGTTCGATTTCACATTATTAAGTGTGTAACTTATATATTTATTCCTTGTGATTTTTTGTATTATTTTTGGATTGTAAGTTCTTGGTATTTGTTAAGTCATACTATTTTAAATCCTAAAATAATATAACTATTACACAAAGTATACAAATATTCATACACATGTCTTTTAAATATATACCTTTCAAATATATATTTAGTTATTTTTATTTACAAAAAACAACCTCCAATATTTGTATTTTTGTAACAAAATCTATGGCAAAGTTTATATTGAAAACCATGGTTAAAACACACTTGTAAATATTTGTTTAGAAAATATTTTTCTAAGTGTTTATATTTTTAGAAAATTTTGTCATAGTTTCCCCTAAAAATGGAGGTGTCCATGCTATCAAAGCATATCATTTTCTTTTCAAAAATCATCACAAACAATCAACAATCATCCTACACTTACCAAGTGTTAAAACAAAGCTATCTACATAATAATCATGAACTTGAACTTTCATAAAAACTTGTAGTAACTTGGTAGTGTGTTTAGTAGGTTTAGCTACCCTTTAAAGTGTGTTCACTTCTTTAAAAATCTCATTCTTAAAGGATTTAGGTGTTTACAACTTACTAGATGATTTTCCCAAAAATCATTCTTTTGTATTTTTCTTGTAAACAATGTATGCTTATACTTGTTTCAACACTAGAAACATGATTAGTTCTTTTAAAATAATGTTCATGTAAATCTTTGTGATTTAGCTTGGTTTCTTTTGAAAACTATTTTAGAAATCATCCACTTACAAGACTTGTATTTTATTTAGATCATCATCATATGAAAATAACTTTTATTATTCAAGTTCATGAAAGACATAAAGCATGATGATCTTGTTTTTTCACAAGATCACCACCTTAACTTACTAGATCATGTGTTTAATCATAATCTAGTAGGTTTCTTATGATGTCTAACATTACTAACATAAATCATCAATCATCAAGAAGCAAATAAACACAAATCAACATGATTTCATATGTAAATGAGCTTATGTTAGAGATTTATGATTATGTTCCTTAGTGTTCATCAAGATTATCAATGTTCATCATCTTTTATTCATCAAAATATGAAGTAACAAAGGGTTATGAGGGCCTTACTACTAGCACAAGGGTAGGGAAGAACACAAGAGGTTGAAGATGACAAATGTGGAGGATAATAGCAAATGATGAAGGTCCTTCAAGATCCAAGACCACCAAGCTTCATAAGACACCTTCTTACACCTTTGTGAGTATATGGAATAGATGGAAGATTAAATGAAAGTGGTGGTGGTGGTGTGCTTGTTTGAGGCCGAGAATGGCATGGGGGGGAGGAGAAAGATGGATGGTGTGTGAGATGATGAGTTCTTGTTCCACTTATAACCATCTTGTAGCTTTGTCCATTGTTTAAAATGCCCCTCAAGTACATAACATAATCTCTAAGTAATCTAAGGAAGATCAAGAAGGATTTTGCAAGATCAAATAAGATCAAGGAATTCTTGGGTGGGGCCACACTTTGTGACCGTCCACATATATGGGGGGGGGGGGGTTCTAAGTGTAAGTTTCAACCAATTAGTTATCTAATAGTCAAGATTTAAGTGTATTAGTTAGGTGTTATGCATAATGTTTGTTATATAGTGTGTTAGGGTGTTTGGGGATCATAACTAGCACAGAAACATTAAAACAATGCTTCTAGTATAATTTTGGTGTTTCAGGTAGTGTCCGGTTGTTCGGTTAGATACCGGTTCGTTAAAGTGTCAAACTATACCGTTTAGTGTTCTTTATGTACCCTTTTGTGACACTTTTAATTCCCGACACTTAGGAAAGCATTCAGGACCATTTAGTCATATTTTTACATGAAACTAGCTTGTTAAAAAGCTGATTTTTGCTGAATTATGCAGAATTCTGCACTTTGGGTGAGTTTTAGGCACTTCCCGGCACTTAAACTATCACTTAGGAATGCAGTTTTGTGGTCCTTACTTCCCTACACACTATACTAGTGTAGAACTTGGTTTCTGGCTCACACTGGTTCTCAAAACATTTCCTGTCTCTGTACTGAACTCCTGTCAGTGCTTTTAGTTTGTCTGATAATGGTGCCAATTCTGTTCTGTGCATTATTAGAACTATATCGTGTTGCATGTAGTAATGATAAAAAGTCTTGCAACATGAAATGCCATTGTATGTATATAACAGTAATCAGAAATTCATTTGTCTCGTAAACTAGATCATGCACAGTTATTAAAGCACATATTACTGTTCAATTAGTGTACGGAATGTACGGAAAAGTGACAGTTGTCACAGAATCCCCCCGTTAAAAGAATTTCGTCCCGAAATTCAAGCGATGCTATCGGTCGCAGGGGAGTTGTGAAACAAATGTGGTCACTTAGGTTTAAAATTTGTCTTCATGTTCCCATGTAACTCTGGGTCATGATATGAATTCTAACGTACTCAAGTAAATCAACTATGTCTTCTCCGTGTTTTGTGGACTCTTAGTCCGCATCCTTAACAGGTTCTATAGTAAATTGGAGTTTGTTGTTGACGTGAATATTGTTTGTGGGAACAACGACTGTTCCTTGAGTCAGACTCCTCTAAAGACTAGACAGAATGTGTCACGATCACTACTGATCTTTTCTGGAAGTTTCAGCTTGTGAGCAATGGTCCCGATCCCTACCAGGATCTTGAAAGGTCTAATATACCGGGGGTCCAACCTTCCATGTTTTCCAAATCGCATCACGCCTTCTCAAGGCGAGGCTCCCATTAAAGCCATACTTCTTATCTCAAATTCCTACGATTTTTGCCACTCGTCGGCGCAATCTTTCTGTATTCCGCGGGTTGTCTTGATATGATCACATATCTGAACGATCTTGCCTCTAATTTTTCCTGAACCAACTCGGGCCAGTAGATTTTTTATCTCCGGTCTCCGTTTAACACAACGGGGATTGACTTATTATGTTCCATCTAAAGCCTCACACGAAGCGGTTTAAACAGCGGTATGATAAATACTCTTGTAAGAAAACTCCACTAAGGGCAAGTGAGTGTTCCAACTTTTCATCAAAGTTTATCACACAAGCAGGTAACATGTCCATACAGTCTGCATCGTTCACTAGCTCAGTCCATCTTCGTTAACATTTAAGTTCTTACGATCAACGGTGTGCTGCAACCCTTGTGATCAGTAAAGGTCGTGCAGCGTTTTCTTACAGGTAATGACGTCAAATTTGCGGCGCGCAATTACTGTATCTAGATCAAGGTTTCTCCTCATGATTCCTTAATCAACGTGACGCGTACGTGTAACACCTCGCAAAAATCATGTCCAATATAGTATCGACACGTGTCATGAACTTTAAACGTGTAACGGATTGATTACGAGGGACTAAAGTTGACAAACGAAGAAAGTATATGTATATAAGGATACAAAGTGTCAACATTTGATAATTTTGCCTTTTAACAACCCTACATGATGTTTATACCCTAAAACGAATGTATCATGAAGAGTGTGAAACCGTTTGTGGAAGAAAGTGAAAGATTACAAGACGTGAGGGTTAAATGTGTCAACATGTTTAAGTTATACCTCTGAGTGACCTTTTAGCGAACCCGGAGCCTTGTAACGATTAATTATACTCCCAAGAATAAGTGGTAAAAATTTCACAAGGTTTCGATATCGTATGAGAAAGATATGCTAACTTTCGTAACTAAGGGGTTAAAAGCGTCAACGAGGCAAAACTTGTGTTTTCGGTTATTGTTTAACGAAACCGGACCTAATAATGATTGGTTATATCTCATGGATCATAGAAATATAAATTTCATGGGTTAAAAGTGCTTAAAATGGAAGAAACTACGCATTTGAAAGTCCAGGGGGTGAAAGTGTCACTTTTAAAAACTTGTTGCTGGTCCCCCTACCTGCTGGCGTCGCGCCACCAGCTGGGCACTTCCCCGTGGCACGGCGCGACGGACTACCAGATCAGTAAACACTTGTTTAACGTGGCAGCTTGCATGTTTGCCGAATTCCGCGAGTTTGCCACCCTCTAGCTCCTTGAAACACGTCCCTTAACACTTGTTATCACCTCTGGAGTTGCCATAACACTTGTATCCATCTCCTTGAACCTTCCTTGGCTATAAATAGAGCCATTGTTGCAACTTGTGAACTCACATTTGAGCACTTCACTTGAAAAGCTTCCAAACACTTGTTCTGGAGATTCCTGGAGCTCAAGACCACTTCCTAAGGATCCTTAGTCGTGCATAGGACTTCAGTAAGTGTCCTTAACCTTTCTTAATTCAGTTTTAGTAGTTTAATGGACTAAAGTCAAACCCTTCGTAATTAAGGTTTGACTTAGTGATTAATCACTAATGGTCCAGTCAATTCTCGAATTAAAAGTAGCTTTGAGTTGGTAATTATGTGGGTAATAAACCCTTAAAAGGGCACCCTCTGATTCCCACTCTAACTAGGTCAATTGTCGGGTCAAACTTGATTATAAAAAGTCAACAGAAAGCTAATTTTCGCATAAACACATAATTAACAATGTAGAAGCTATGAAACCTGTTTTATCACTTGTATAACTTGGTAATTAATGTAAGAACATGTATAAGCATGTTCAACCCGACAATTTTCTGTTTAAGCTCGGTTCGGAACCGAAAGTCGCAAAAGTATACTTTTGCTTTGACTTTTAGTTCTGACCCAATATAGCATATTTTAGAATTGCCTTAGAGCTCTATTAGGACCGGGTTATTGATTAGTGTAACCCTCTGAGGTTATACAACTTGGTTCATTAGTTATTCGATTCATGTACATGTTTCCGTTATATGCCTAAATATTGACCATAATGCCCTTTTGACCTTAAAACAAGAATTTTGAAAGTGTGAGGGGACAATAATCTTTATTACTGATTTATAAACATGTCCCTAAATTTTCACATCAGTTTGAGGTCTAGATTAAGAGTTATGCTCAAAAGCGTAATTAGAAAGCTTTTTATTAATTAAACGGCGTAATTAGCATAAAGCCTATCTAAACCCAAATTTTGATACCAAACTTTTTACCCACTGATGTAAAATAATATTTTGGGATTTTTGAAGATTTTTATTTATTTTTAGGCTGAGCATAACATAGGGTTATAACATTGATCCGGTAATTGTCGGTTTTGCCCTTTTGGCCTATAAAATGAGTTTTACATAATATTTTGATACCAAACATTTTGCTACTGATTTTATATAATAAGTAAAATATGTTGAGTCTTCTGGAATGATAAAAATATCAGCTTTTCTTTAAAAACCCGGAAATCGCTTAAAATCGCCTTTTTACGCGTTTTAAACGCGTAGTATGTATTAAAACTATTTTAAATATATAAGACTTGACACCTACTGATATTCTTAGTAAATTTTTATATTCTAATAGTAAGCAAAATTTTTAAACTCAGATTTCCAGTTTTGACCTTTTAAGCTTATGTGAAATTACCAAAATGCCCCTACGGTGCATAGTTTAGTTATAAAAGGTAAATTTCACATATATATCATACCCTACTGTTATGACTTGTAAAAATAAGTATTTTTACTGAATATATCAGACCTGAAACTCAGATTTATATTTAAACTCTTTTATAAGCTTTAAAATGACCAAAATACCCCTACGGGGCATAAATTGAGTTTAAATTCATTTTGGGCATAATGGAAGGTATCCTACTGATATCACAACATATTTAAGGCATATTAACTTAGGAAACCTGTATATGACTCATTTGGATACCCGTAACGCATTATTCGCGTTCGGTGCGGTTTATGTAACTAGTTTGCATAAATTAGCCGAAACGAGTCAAACCTTATCATTTTTATCTCAAAATCCAGAATGTATTTAGTTTACCCATATTATACAAGTATACAAACTTTTTGGGTCTAAACCACACTCTAATCCGGTCATCGCTTAATCGTGCGTTTTGAACCGTATATCTTCCTTTAAAACTAACCGGTCTAAGTTTATGCTTAATTAAGACCCGTTAGGAATCTAATAGGTTATTAAAACCTTCGTTCCAGATTAGGAGCCCAGTAAAAGCTACTTGTACTTGCTGTTTGTGAATTATACTTGCTCAGGTAAATACTCTTAACTTATTTTCCCTATACGGGCTTGGGATACGGTATTATAATAATACCGCTTGGTCGGGTGTGTAGTCATTTAAATCGAATTGTGATTAATGTATTTACATAACTCGTTTTAATCTGTATTATTTGTGTATGGCCTTTGGGGGGTTAATGACCATGTCCCGGATATCCTTGGCATCATTCAAAGAAATGGCCACGACTTAAGCACGGGGTGTAGGCATACACCTGACAGTTGCATATGTAAAAACTGGTAATCCACTTAAAGGAATCAACCTTGTGGGCATTATACCTGTGGCGTGTCAATTAATCTTGACCGGCTCTTCTAACCGGCACTGACGGACAACAAATAAGTAAAACTGTATACAAGATTATTTTTAAATAATTGTCCCAAGTTATAAAAGATATTTTGTGCCGTGTGCATTCAAACTAATTTTCTTAAACTCTTTTCAAAATGAGTCAGTTAATTGTATTTACCAGTGTAAACTGACGTATTTTCCAAAAAAGGCTAAGTGCAGGTACTAGACGAAATAGGCTGACTACTCCTGGCATCATTAATCAAGTCTTGCAAGCTCTAGATATTAAAGTCTGTTGAACAATAATCTTTTCATCTTTTGATCCGCCTGTGGATCCATTACAGTCCGTTTATGATACTTTGATATTACTATTTTATTCGGTTTGTAATGTGATTCATCTTTTGCTTCCGCTGTGCATTTAAATTGTGTTGTTTGACTATGATGATATCAACTACGTCACGATACTCCCCACCGGGCCCACCGGTAATACGTGGAAATATCGGGGTGTGACAGTACGCAATACCGTGGTCTCGTTGCATCGACACGCAATCGAGACTTTGTCGAGAAGCGTCACATAATTGCAACTCTAACTCCTTAGCTCTTGATTGCAGGGTTGGCATGAATCTCGTTCTTATCCACCATGTATCCTAAAGTTCTTACCTCGCGAATTCGAAATCCGCTCTTCGACATCTTAGCACATAACTGTTCTTTCTCTAAGAGTCGCAAGATAAATTGCCGATGTTGCTCACGACCTTCCTTGGTCGTTGGGCATATAAGAATGTAGTCAATAAATATAATTGTGATCTATCCCGGTATGGCTTACACGTTCGATTCATGAGGTCCATGAACACTGTCGATGCATGTGTTAAGCCAAATGGTACGACAAGGAACTCGTAATGCTCGAAGCGAGTCCTAAAGGTCGTTTTAGGGATATTTCCTTCTTGTATTCACAGTTGAGGACACCCTGTCCTCAAGTCGATCTTTGAGTGGTAACTAGAACCTGACGATTGGTCTGTTCATGTCATCAATCCTTGGCAAAGGATACCGATCCTTGATATCCAATTCTCTGGAATTGATGCAAAGTGGAAACTGTCAACTTCCTTCTTGTGTCCTTAACTAAGGACACCATGTCCTTAATTCCATCTTGGAGTAGTAGCTGGGATCTTGTAGTTGGTTGACAAGTCATCGGTTCTTGGTAAGGGGTACCGATTCTTGTTGGTTAGTTGTCTATCTCCCTGTAACCCATGCGTAATACTTTTCTCCCTCATTATTCCCTCTGAGTTCCTCTCAGATTGGGCTATATATGCGTGTAAAAACTGTTGTACTGTTTCCTGACGAATAACACTGGGGCTTCCCAAGGTGAGAAATGCGGCCTGGTAGACTTCCTCAGCTCTCACAGCTGCATCAGAGGCTCTTGTATCTCGGACGAAACTAGTTGGTAAGGCGACATCTTGTCACTGGTGCCGCTCTTGGCACAAGGTTCAACCTAAACTTCTCGTGTCGTTGTGGGGGGGGGGTATTCCTGGCAATTCTTCAAGAAAGGCTTCTTGGTTTCTTAAGTTTCCAAAATATAGTACTTAATCTTTCGCTTAACTAACCTTCCATTCGCCAATTCTAAAGAATAGGGGGCGTCTATTCTACTTGAAACTAGGCCAAGTAGTTCTTAAGTTCTAAGGATACGAGATTAAAGTTGATGCCAGTATTAATCAGAAATGGATGCATAAGGTTGGTTAATAGGGAACGTACCCGTAACCGCATCTGGGTCCTGGCGTGCTTCACGAGCTCCGATCGTGAAGACCCTTCCTAGCTTGGTTCTTCCTAGGATAATCTTTCCTAAAGTGCCCTGCTTTACCACACCTGTAGCAGCCTGGAATTTTCCCATTATCTCTTTCGTCTGGATCCTTCACCCAACAGGCATCCTTGCTGTGCCCTTATTTTCCACACTTTCCACACTTAGGCCTCAGACATCGACCTTCATGGTAAAAATTGCATTCCTCGCACCTCGGCTTAGTCCCCAAGTAATCCTTACCACCAGCCTTATTAGCGGCTCCATAAGCTTTCCTGCCACGCGGCGGGTTCACTTCCTTTCTCTTGTTTGCTTTAGAGCTTCCATAGCTGACTTGGGTGCCTATCTTTAGGTTTGAAGACTTCCTCTTCTTGTTGCCTGATGACTCCACATGAGTCTCTTTCTTGTTATCCACAGATTCCGAAAATTTTCCCATGCGTAGAGCTTCTTTAGTAAGAGTGACACTCAAATCGATAGCCTCTGTGATGGTTGGGGGCCTTGAGGTAGTAACCATGCTCCTGATTTGAGGTGCAAGTCCCCAAATGAATCGCTCAATCCTCTTGAATTCTGGCTTGACTAAGTAGGGAACGACCCTAGACAAGTCGTGAAATCGCTGGACGTACTCAGAAATCTTCGGCCCGTCCATTTTCAAATTCCAGAACTCCACCTCAAGCTTCTGGATTTCAGCCCTAGAACAGTATTTCTTCTCCATCATTTCCTTGAGCTCGTCCCAGCTCAGTTCATAAGCAGCATCTGCACCAAGGGTCTGAACCTGAAGGTTCCACCAGGAGAGTGCGCCATCCAAAAACAACCCTGAGATAAAAGTAACACTCTGCTGGGGTGAACAGTTACTCATTCTTAGAACGGAGTCAGTCTTTTCTACCCAACTAACAAATGCAACGGCACCTCCTGTGCCGTCAAAGTTTAATGGCTTGCAGTCCAGGAACTGTTTATAAGTGCAGCCAGTTGGATGGTTACTTCCAGAAGTGCCACCGCTACGTCCAGAGCGGAGGGCTTCATGCTGTGCTATAGCTTGGGAAATGCGCTCATTGAGTTCGGCCTCCGTTAACGTAATGGTGTCCGTGTCACATCTGGGCGGCATTTCCGTCCGTCAAAATGGTAGGGAGTAGGTTTGACAACATTCTGTAATTGTCTTTGTGTTACATAGTACCATAAGCAAACATGTAATCACCCAATATCACATGCATATATAGTCAATAATGTACGAGTGAGGAAGCAATTACTGAGCCCTCACATAGGCTTGGCAACTTGGCTTATTGTTTGTAATGGGAAAAATAAAATGAACTCGAGGCTACATCGCCTTGGTCATACAAGTTTCATGAAGTGGTAGTTGTTTTCCTTCTTCATAGCTATACAAGACGGGTATACTTCCCTTGAGATGGGGGTTGTCCATGTAGGGGTGATAGAGAGTGTAACGTCACTGAATCTTTCCGAATGTTATCCATCTCCATTTGCTTAAATATCGGTTCTCAAACGTCTCGTACACGGGTAGAAGTGTTAGACACGATGTAGGCAAAGACAGGTTTCCTACTTTATAAAGTGCTAAAGCAATGGTCTAGGCGTTGTTCTACTAGATGGAGGTGTGAACACCTATAGATTATTTTTAGAGGGATGGTGATCATTAACCTGACCCGCAGAGTCCACCAGGATTTCCATGCACTACAAGTTGTTATTACGTAGGCCCCCGTAATAATAAATTTTCTTGCACAGTTACCCCAATTTTCCCTCGTCCAAGCAGATAATCAACCAAGGAGGGGACACTACTGTCCTTATACCTCTGACATGGAAAGGACCATTGCGGTGGTCCACGCGCTAACACTCGTTATCGTTAAACGCGAATAGGCACGATGATTAAACGAAACAGGAATAAGGAGAATTCCTAGTAGTTGGAGGGGCACCTTCAAGATGAATACTTCATCTTCCTTGTCTGGTCAGGTGTGTCGTCAATCTCGCTTCACAAAAGCCGCAGGGATCTCGTCCTGCTGATTAAGAAGTTGTTCAAGGTTGCCGCCTTTGCCTCGCCGTCACTACCGTAGTCAGGCACCTTCACGATCGAGAGGGAAGAGTAGCCATCTCCTACGGAAGCAAGCTCAGAATCTTGTTTGGTAATCACTCCAGCCATGAGCTTTGCAATGAACGCGAGGTCGATAGCTTCATCGTGCGAGTAAGATCAATAATAGGATTCGGAGTCGAAGGTATCTTATTCACGTCAATAATTATTCCGTACACTTATTCGTATGTATATATCAATAAAAAAATATGTTACTTAGCATAAACGGGCAATTCGATGTATCATATCACATATAACTCTCGTTTATCCTTTTGGGGGGGGGGGGTCATTTTGTCTTTGGCAAGTCTAACTCGTGTAGACTATGCCTTAGTTGGCACCTTATTTTGGGGTATTCTCCCTCTACTAATGTCCTTACCTTGTCTCTTCTTTGAAAAATGTTTGAC
This sequence comes from Helianthus tuberosus, assembly GCA_030545235.1. NCBI lineage: Eukaryota > Viridiplantae > Streptophyta > Magnoliopsida > Asterales > Asteraceae > Helianthus > Helianthus tuberosus. The sequence continues at coordinate 8,756 of JARYGA010033140.1, read as the reverse complement.
TCATGGATCTTGACGCTTACGTGAATGCAATGAAAAACCTTTTTTTTTTTGTAAAAATGTTTTTGTGAGAGAGTTCTAGTGATTGTAGTCTAGACTCGAGAAGGAATCCTAGTTCACTACAATCGAAGCTCTGATACCAAACTGTCACACCCTGACTTTTGCGGAAGCGTATGATGTGTGACTGGTTTAATATCATTGCATTCAATCATAATAAACCACTACATGATCAAAACGATGATCATCCATTCATGAAATTTGAGTATTACAAACACCGGTTATAAGTTTTTAAAACACAACCTTCGACTAGGTTATAAACCAACAAAAGTGGATGACATCTAAACTTGAAGTCTACTTATAGAAACAACACCCGCGCCCAAGATCCTTCCTGTTACCTGAAATACATGTAATTTTGGAAAACATCAACAAAAGTTGAGCGAGTTCATGCGTTTTGTGTGAGTACTGGCAACTTGTAAACCATTGAGAGACTCCTTTGAAAACATGTATGAACATACCAAGTATATGTTTTACAAGGACATTAAGGCATGTGAGGACATAAGGAGCACTCGAAATGAGTAGGCTTATACCCTTGTCGATTTTCCCTCGACTATGTCGATTTGCCTCGACTATGTCGAATTTACCTTCGACTATGTCAATTTACCTTGACTATGTCAATTTCCCATGACTATGTCGATTTCCCTCGACTGGGACACCGAAGCACTCAAGTGATCACATGGGGACCATGAGTGGGGCTCGGCCGTACCCGTTAGATCTAACCTTCGTCCCTAATTAAGTATTAATGGCATTTCAATATTTAGTCTATGCTCACATGATCTATTAGTTCATTTCATAGGCAATTCATACCGTTTAAGTATTCGTAACATGTATTCCACCCCGGGAGTTATAAAACCAAAAACAGTTAAGAGAAAAAGGGGAGCATGAACTCACTGTTTTGCGTCTTCGGTACTCGTAACTCAAATCTCGTCAGCAAACACGACTACCTACAATGCGCTAGGGTTTATTAGACGAGCGGGCCGTGCTTTGCCTTAGTATTCATGTTTTGAGTTACGTTTCTTTTATGTCTTTAACATTATCCAAAGTTATAATTACTTGTTAAAATAATAATTATTTTAACTTTAAATTATATTCAATTTTGAAATAATTGTTAAACAATATTTTTGTAACAATACTTCTCAAGTATTTATTTTCGTATTTCCTTCCCAAGGATGGGGGTATCTCATACATGTATTTTCGCATTCTTGTATTTATAGTTCCAAATTAATATATTTTCAAGTCTCACTTTAGAAAAGATATAATAACTTATTTTGTCCCAAAAATAATGTATTGTCCAGAAAATATATATTTTTACCACAAATCATATATCTTCTAAATATTCCAAGAAAATATATTTTAACTTCCAAAAATAATATATTTTCTCCTTGTCGAAAATATGATATACTTGTAATAAAAATCATATTTTCATCCCTTTCGTATCCAAAATAATATTTACCAAAAATATATTTATAACGGCATTTTCCGGAATATTTTATAAGTTACGTTCTTGCGTTCGATTTCACATTATTAAGTGTGTAACTTATATATTTATTCTTTGTGATTTTTGGTATTATTTTTGGATTGTAAGTTCTTGGTATTTGTTAAGTCATACTATTTTAAATCCTAAAATAATATAATTATTACACAAAGTGTACAAATATTCACACACATGTCTTTTAAATATATACCTTTCAAATATATATTTAGTTATTTTTATTTACAAAAACCAACCTCCAATATTTGTATTTTTGTAACAAAATCTATGGCAAAGTTTATATTGAAAACCATAGTTAAAACACACTTGTAAATATTTGTTTAGAAAATATTTTTCTAAGTATTTATATTTTTAGAAAATTTTGCCATAGTTTCCCCTAAAAATGGAGGTGTCCATGCTATCAAAGCATATCATTTTCTTTTCAAAAATCATCACAAACAATCAACAATCATTCTACACTTACCAAGTGCTAAAACAAAGCTATCTACATAATAATCATGAACTTGAACTTTCATAAAAACTTGTAGTAACTTGGTAGTGTGTTTAGTAGGTTTAGTTACCCTTTAAAGTGTGTTCACTTCTTTAAAAATCTCATTCTTAAAGGATTTAGGTGTTTACAACTTACTAGATGATTTTCCCAAAAATCATTCTTTTGTATTTTTCTTGTAAACGATGTATGCTTATACTTGTTTCAACACTAGAACCATGATTAGTTCTTTTAAAACAATGTTCATGTAAATCTTTGTGATTTAGCTTGGTTTCTTTTGAAAACTATTTTAGAAATCATCCACTTACAAGACTTGTATTTTATTTAGATCATCATCATATGGAAATAACTTTTATTATTCAAGTTCATGAAAGACATAAAGCATGACGATCTTGTTTTTTCACAAGATCACCACCTTAACTTACTAGATCATGTGTTTAATCATAATCTAGTAGGTTTCTTATGATGTCTAACATTACTAACATAAATCATCAATCATCAAGAAGCAAATAAACCCAAATCAACTTGATTTCATATGTAAATGAGCTTATGTTAGAGATTTATGATTATGTTCCTTAGTGTTCATCAAGATTATCAATGTTCATCATATTTTATTCATCAAAATATGAAGTAACAAAGGGTTATGAGGGCCTTACTACTAGCACAAGGGTAGGGAAGAACACAAGAGGTTGAAGATGACAAATGTGGATGATAATAGCAAATGATGAAGGTCCTTCAAGATCCAAGACCACCAAGCTTCATAAGACACCTTCTTACACCTTTGTGAGTATATGGAATAGATGGAAGATTGAATGAAAGTGGTGGTGGTGGTGTGCTTGTTTGCGGCCGAGAATGGCCAGGGGGAGAGGAGAAAGATGGATGGTGTGTGAGATGATGAGTTCTTGTTCCACTTATAACCATCTTGTAGCTTTGTCCATTGGTTAAAATGTCCCTCAAGTACATAACATAATCTCTAATTAATCTAAGGAAGATCAAGAAGGATTTTGCAAGATCAAATAAGATCAAGGAAATCTTGGGGTGGGGCCACACTTTGTGACCGTCCACATATATGGGGGGGGGGGTCTAAGTGTAAGTTTCAACCAATTAGTTATCTTATAGTTAGGATTTAAGTGTATTAGTTAGGTGTTATGCATAATGTGTGTTATATAGTGTGTTAGGGTGTTCGGGGATCATAACTAGCTCAGAAACATTAAAACAATGCTTCTAGTATAATTTTGGTGTTTCGGGTAGTGTCCGGTTGTTCAGTTAGATACCAGTTCGTTAAAGTGTCAAACTATACCGTTTAGTGTTCTTTATGTACCCTTTTGTGACACTTTTAATTCCCGACACTTAGGAAAGCATTCAGGACCATTTAGTCATATTTTTACATGAAACTAGCTTGTTAAAAAGCTGATTTTTGCTTAATTATGCAGAATTCTGCACTTTGGGTGAGTTTTAGGCACTTCCCGGCACTTAAACTATCGCTTAGGAATGCAGTTTTGTGGTCCTTACTTCCCTACACACTATACTAGTGTAGAACTTGGTTTCTGGCTCACACTGGTTCTCAAAACATTTCTTGTCTCTGTACTGAACTCCTGTCAGTGATTTTAGTTTGTCTGATAATGGTGCCAATTCTGTTCTGTGCATTATTAGAACTATATCGTGTTGCATGTAGTAATGATAAAAGTCTTGCAACATGAAATGCCATTGTATGTATATAACAGTAATCAGAAATTCATTTATCTCGTAAACTAGATCATGCACAGTTATTAAAGCACAGATTACTGTTCAATTAGTGTACGGAATGTACGGAAAAGTGACAGTTGTCACACCTAGATAGAAATATACTTAGTCTTGATCAATTGATAACTCAAGGATACACAGTAAAGTTTACCGGAGATAAGTGTAAGATCTACCCTATGTTTAGCATTCCCGTTATTAATCGAAGGAGTGATGTTTCTGGTCTCACGAGAGAAGATGAAATCTGTTTAAGAGAAAAAGAATCTCTGGTTATGTTTGAATCTGATTATGAAGTACTTAAATCAGATTATCTGAATCAATACTTCGAAAATCTGAATTTATCATCAAATGAACCGGATTGGAATGTCCTGATACTTCAAGCCATGTCTTTTAAGGAGTTCCAAGTCTGTAAAGCACTCCTTGATATGCTAGACGATGAAGGGTATGTTAAGAAATACAAGTATTGTTTAGAAAACAAGTTCGATGATATGGTTGATTGGTTTCTCAAAGAGAAATTAGAGATAACCACGAGACCACTTCCTTTATATGCTTCGGACAACCGAAAGGTAAGTCTGTTGGAGTTGTACATGGTAGTTAAAAGAGAGGGTAGACACCGAAGGATAATAGAAAATAACATGTGGGCAATGGTTGCCAAAGATATAGGCTTCGATTATAATGAAGGAGAGTATATGAGGCTTATATATGCTATGTATTTAGATGTGCTTGTCTACTATTATAAATACAAAACAACACAACAGAAGGTGCACGAGAAGGAGGTAGTCAAGAATGTGGTAGATCCAAGAAGGAGCAGAAGTGTCGGCGACAAAATACCGGAGCATGGTGCAGATCAAACGGTGGGGAATACAATAAGCGAAGATTCTGCAGGAAAGGAAGCAGAGAACTATGCGTTTTATGCTGGAAACGATTGGCAAGGAATTAGAAAGCTGCATACAAGAAGGAGGTTCGATTTCAATCGAGCAAAAGTAGCTGTGGATGATGCAAACAGAAGCGTGTTAATGCACTCTTACAAACATAATTATGTTTAGGGGAGTGTATTGGAACATGTAAACATAATTATATTCGGATACGTATGTAATGTAGCTCATTAAACTTATACTTATATATATGTAGAACCGATATTATAGAATGGTTGTGATGGTTGGATGGCACCGTTTTAAAGGGTGGTTACTTCCCTCCATATCCAACCGTCAATAATTGTCATAATGATCATATATATATGTCTTGCCGGCAAATGTAACCGGCATCAAGACATTCTCATTCGATTTGTCCACTGAAACATTCAACCATAATTCCTTTATTTTCCTACACTTTCACATTATGAACAACATGGATTCTCACTCACAATCAACTTCCGCTGCACATGCCTTCGATATCCAACACTGAATATAATTGTTTAGAAGAACTCAATGCCATTAAATGATACCCTATTATAAATAAAATTACAAATAAATTTCTTCCGGGTTGTACATAATGCTAAGATTAGTAACAAAATATATATATTCATTCCAGTAATTGTTTCTTTGAACACGACAAGTAGGGTTGGTGAAGTTCGAATATAGCGTATTGACGGTGTTTTCTCCAGTTGAATGAAAGGGAAGACGAAGAGGATGCAGGTTAGGGTTTATTTGGCATGTGAAGGAGAGAGATCAGAGATGTGGAAATATATATATGTATCCAAATCAAATGTGGACATGGGTAATACCCGGCTCCATATCCATCATAAAGGAAAAAAAAAGGGACGGAGGTTTTGAACGCCAAAAGCAAATCAAGGATGCCCTGAGGCTATAGGGTGTCGTCATTACCCCCATGACCATCATGACCCCTCACATAGGCGTCACGTCATCCATCTTTAATCCACCATTCAAAACCACTACCTTAAGGGTGTGGTCATGACCCAAACCACTATCCTCTTTATTTTTTAAAATTATTTTTATCTTAAAGTTATCAAATGGGAGGGTCGTGGTAATCGTAGTTTACTCCATAGGAATCACCATCAATCAAGGAGGGGGCAGTGTACCATTTAATAAATTGTCCTATGTGGAAATAATGTTCCAATCGATGACCCCACACCCCATAGCCTAAGAAGTAAGAGCCTCTACCACCCAGTCAAAGCCAAAGCTGACTCAAAATATTGTAGGCCCAAATCGGATAGAAAAATTGAGGCCCTTTTCATAAAAAATAAAAGAAAAAAATTGTTTTAGATCCTATTATTCATATATCATCTCTGTGTATACATAATTATAGATCATAAATCCTAATATCAATAATCTTAAATCAAAGATCACCTACATATAATATGTTTTTTTTTAATTAGAATTTGAGGCCCTATGAAAGTGGTGGCTCCTTCTTGAGCCGGTCATGGTCAAAACTAGAATGACACTACTTAACAGTTCATATTTCAAACGAGTTAGGGCTATAAAACTTACTAATATTGACATGGCCTTTTAAGTATAAGTAGTTCAAGCTACATGTGGGCAAGTGATTACGACTGTGAAGCAAAATAATAGGTATCCTTGCTTTGTAATTAAAAGGTTGGAAACATAAATTCTTTTAGATGACAGTTTTATAGGTTTTGTTTGCCTCTATGAGCAAGTATACACGGAAAGTTTTGCATATGTGATGTAATTATACTAAACCCACAAGTGAAACCTCGACGTATTGCCAAATCACCGTGACCAACACCAACATAATAGTACCCTAGGTATGAATATGTGCAACCGCATTTTCGCGAGTGGCTTCCTGCAGTGGCAAACTTGTTGTGCGGTTTAGGCTTGTCGGGCCAAACACTACTATCCGCAATATCCACATTTTTGTAATGCCAACAGATGTTTAGGCGGTAGAAACAGTAGTTTGGATAGTTGGTGATAGTTTTGTTGATGCAGTGTTATTGGAAACTTCTGTTGAGATGATCGGGTGTAAGCAATACACATAAGTGCTGTTAAAAAAAATATCATGTGTAAGTTTTTTAAAAGTTTCAAACAAATATTATTATTTGTTAACCTTGAATAAATAAAATAATTATTATTTGTTTACCTTGAATACATAAAAAAACGAACTATGGGAAAAAAAAAGTGAAGGGGGACACTTTAAATATTATCAAAAGGATTTGAAATCGGTTAGGTCGGGGTGTGGCTTAACGCCACTCCGCCACCTTACCTTTTTTAGCGTCTCGGGGCGCTGTACACCATTCCGTGGCGGTTAGGGGGGGGGGGGGGGCTATGGCCCTTCCGCCAGCATGCTAACGAGCATAATTGAGGGGATCGAGGTTGAGATTGGTCAACATGACCGTTGATGAACGATAAGTTTTTTTTAATTAATTTTAAAATTCATAATTTACCTATAAATACCCCACCTTTTTCTCTAATTTTCATCTCTTCTTCCTCTACTTTTTATACCAAATCTCTACACTTTTTTTTTTTCATAATCACACAATGTTTCCCAACAACCAAAACATGTGAGATCCGAACCATCCGTTTTGGCAAAGTGCACCAAACAATCCCAGCAACGAGCAAGAAGACCGTTATCGAAGAGACCCGCGAACGAGTGAGCTTGGATATTATCCGATGCCACCTAGCACCCCAACTTCTTCTCATCCGACCACTGTCACGACCAAAGGGTAGGGATAGAAGTAAGGCAGCTGCACGAGCACGAGACACGTCTTCTTCAACGTCATCGGATGACCCGTCAAGGTTGGACGAGTTCGACAATAGACTCAACAAGCTTCTCTCGATAAAGGAAAATGAGCAATAACTAAAAATGGAGAAACAAATCCAGAAAGACATGTAATTTCTCGCAAAAGACTTTTCACACATAGCGGTGGAGGACCAAGTCATTTTGGAGGCTCGTAAGGCACAAATTCGAGCGAAATATATGTAGTTTTTATTTTCTAGTACTTTGTAATTTATTTTATTTTAATGAAATTATGTTTTTTTTATATTTTGTAGTTATTAAAATTGCCATATAAATTAAAAATATAAAATGATAAATAAAAAATTATAATTAAGTAATGATGATGGGAGCTTTAAACATTGCATGTAATTTAAAGAAAGGAAGGTGACGCTGATAAAGCTCACATGAGCTTTATACCACACCCATTTATACCACACCCAGTACCCTTAGATCGGTGATCCTGACGTGATCCCCGCCCAAAATACCGGCCAAGATCCACTATCTATACTATATTATAATGCATGAGACAAGGGCATTTTAAGATACCTAAAAAATAAGAACTTTTTTCCCCCTTTATTTATAGAAAGATCCCTAAAATGAGGGTAGTTTGGTCTTTTAAGCACTATTTATTTTTTAGCCCCTAAACTTATTACACTTAAATCCCTAAGGTTTTAACAAAATTTTAGATAATTAGTTACAATTTATCCCTCCACAACAAACTTATAATTTTTTACTTATTCTTGACATATCTTATAAACTATAACGTTTAAAAAAAATCCAAAGATAGCATGACGACATACACATTTTTGTCGACGTTTCGGTAGTTGTCTTGTTCAATATCGACGCACGGATAAAAGGTACAAGTAGATAATGCTTTAATGCACAAGTGATTTAAGAAGAAAATAACAACACATAATCTTTTTCGTACAATCTATACTATATTATAATAATGAGTGAGAGCTATTTTAAGATACCCAAAAAATAAGAACCTTTTCTATATTAATTTATAAATACACCCTTAAAATGAGGATAAATTGGTCTTTTAAACGCTAATTATATTTTAGTCCCCATCTTATTACACTAAAATCCTTTAATTTTAACAAAATTATGGATAATTATGTATTATATTAGTTATAGTTTTTCACGTTCCACTACAAACTTATAATTCTTTAACGTATTTTTGTCATATCTTTTAAACTATAATGTTTTTACATACACTCGAAGATACCATAACGACCTGCTAATTTTTATTGACATTTCGATGTTTATTTTAGTCAATATCGATGGTGGAAT
>JARYGA010033139.1:0-24903 GCA_030545235.1 Helianthus tuberosus | reverse complement strand
GACATCCGTTGCTAGGTTCTAGATCTATCTGACAAGGTATCGAATCAGTGATCAGGGGTTAAAACACTTAAAACGGGGCAGAGCTTTGTAGAATTTATGGGTGTAATACTTAAAGAAAATGGTATATATGTGAGAAAGAGACGGCGAGAGAGAAAGGGGGGATCTGGGCAGATTGAAATGTTTCCTTTGTGCTCCTATTTATACTACATTTGAACTTGGGGCTCAAGTTCTGGTCATTAATACGCACACACACGTACACCCTTTTCATTAAATGTTAGTTTTAAATTTAATTATTATTATTTTATTATTATAATTAATTAAGTTGTTTCACTCATTTATCGCTTATAACTTCAAAAATATGATGTTTTATTAAACGATGAATATGTCATTAGAACGAGAATATTTTTATCTACATTTTGAACTAAGTTTCATTAAAAACGGAGTAAGGTCAATTATAATGTATTTTTTTATAATTTAATTATTAAAAGGATCCTATGATCGTCTAAATATCTCATATTTCTAACAGTTAACTTGCCCATAATTTACCCGTTTAATAATATAAGTTTTTATATAATTTATTTTAATATAAAAAAATGAAAATGTTACATATTCATTCTCCTGGAACACGAGAACCGTTATATGCACTACAAGAATGATGAGTAATAGCGGCGACAAGCCATATGTCGCCGCTATTGGTCGATCCCTGTGTCCAATATTAAACCCCAGCCATCCATTTGTTATCTTGATCTAACGGCTGGGGTAAAACAAACTCAATAGCGGTGACACATTAGGGCAATAGCGGCGACGCGTATCGGCTCTATTACTCTTACGCAGACAGCCTAGCTAAAAGTGGGATTTCTCCCATTTTTCCCCTATTTTCCCACCAAACTCTTTATCTCTCTCACGTGTTTACGCTAAAATCGCCCATTCTTTATCAATTTCACCAAGATCTACTCCAAATCAGTTAGTATTCTTTGTTTAAGTTGATTTTCTTATACATTTTGTTAATTTCTTGATTTTGGGTGTATGTATGTGTGTATGCTAGAGAATTCCGGTCGTCCACCACGTCTCCTCCACCACCACGAGTAGAATCATCATTTTTGTTTAAAGATGAGAAATTGTGTAATTTTGGGTTTGTGCAGGTATGTAAATGTGTATGTAAGGATGTATGTTGTATGTAAATGTGTATATATTAGTAGATGTATTGGAAAATGTATAATTTATGTATACTTGGGAAAAATGTGTGTAGGTAAGTCTATGTATGTGTATGTTAGCTTGTAAGTTTGTATAAATTATGTGTATTTTCTTATAATCTGTGTATCTGAGTCTATATATGTATGTAGGTGTTTGTAAGAATTTATAAATTATGTGTATTTGGTGAAAATATGTGTATGTTAGTATGTAAATGTTGAAAAATTGTGTAATTTTGGGTTTGTGTTGGAATGTAAATGTGTATGTAAAGATGTATGTTTGTATGTAAATATGTATATGTTAGTATGCATGTGAAATTGATATGCCATTACTTAAAAGTTTGTAGTATGTATAAATTAGTATATTAGTTTGTAGTATATTTAAGCTTGACAAATATGTGTTTATATATATATATATATATATATATATATATATATATATATATATATATATATATATATATAGAGAAAAAGTATATCGTACATTACGGCTTAACGTACTTCACGTACGACAACGTGCGTGATTTGTTCTATAACATGCGTGATTAATGTTTTCAATATGCGTGATTGTTGTGTTTCAACATGCGTGATTTTGGATTTTTGAGTTATAACGTGCGTGATTTTAAAATGAACATGCGTAATTACCTATCGTACGTGATGTACGTTAAGCCGTATTGTACGTTAACCTTCCTCTATATATGTATATATATATATATAGTTATAGGTTTAAGTTTCAAAATTATATATATTGTTATATTGATATGCCATTGCTTAAAAGTTATTATATTAGTTTAAAAAATACATGCTCTAAATTGAAATCATCATTTACAACATAACGAACATAGCAAATACCCGCTCGAAATTGAAATTATTATTTAAAACATAACGAGCTTTGAAAATATCCGATCGAAACTAAAATCATCATTTAAAACATAACCAAATTTAAACCATCATTTAGAACATAACGAGCTTAGAAATACGCGCCGATATTGAATTCGTCATTTTAAACATAATGATCTTAGAAATACCCGCCCGAAATTGATTTAGAAATTAATTTCGGGTTGTCCCCGTTTAATTTGGGACTGCTTTTTGAATACTTTATCTTATTGAGGATGTGAATGTATATTACATGATTGTTTGTTTAAGAAGGATCCGGTTATTGTTTTCTCTTTGCTCCTCGGGTATATATATTTTTACATATATACTTGGGAGCTAAGAGAAAATGCTGCCGAATTTTTCTTAAACAAACGATCATGTAATACAAATTCATATATGAGATAAAGTATTCAAAATGTGGGTTTAGCAGCCTACCCTTGTCTTGTAAACCATAAATGAAGTTATCTTTCAGTTGCATAATGTCTATCGATAAAAGCTGGATTGATTCTCCACGTCAATCAGCTCACTACGAGCAAGGACTCAAGTCTTTTATCGCGATGTGTAAAAGAGTGATCCCGTACCATAATGTAGTTAGATGTCCGTGGTTCAAATGTAAATGTTTTGGCTTAACAACCCTAACAAAAATGTAACTCCATTTGGGGCATATGAGTTTTTGGAAAGATTATATAAAGTGGGACTATCACGGCGAAAACTCTGGGCCTCCATTGTAGAAGTAGACAATGTTGTGCCATATGAGGGTATGGAAAACGTTGTTGAAGACATTAGGGGGGAGCGTATGGAAGAAGATACAGAACATAACCAACAAATGTCGGGTGGAGATTCATGCGGTGTTGATGACGATTTTGAAGCCCTGCTAAAGGAAGTTGAAACATAATTATATCCTGGTTGTACTGAGTTTTCTTCCCTTGACTTTTTCGCAAAAGTTATGAATCTAAAGGAGATGCATCATTGGACTAATATTTCACTTGATCATCTACTCGCGTTGTTCCAAACCCTGGCATTTTAAATCAACTCGATTCCTATCTTACTTCAAAGGGAAAGCAAGCCGCAAACGACGATGATGACATTTTTGACAAGGATGATGAGGATGACCATGACTATTAAGTATTATCAACCTATGACAACTATCTTGTAGTTTTCGGATGTTATTTTAAGATGTTATTAAGTATTATGCAATTTTAGGATGTTAAGTATTATGTTTATTTTTTTTGTTTGTGTTGCGTAAAACTGGAAAATTGGCAGATTTGTATATAATCGGAAATACTGAAAATGCAGCAAAATAAATTAAAAAAGTAACGACTTTTAGCTGCGACACATGTCGCCGACTCGCCGCTATTGGTTCATACCTTTAGCGAAGACTTACTACCAGCGACATATGTCGCCGCTATTAGTGTGTGGCAATAGCGGCGACATGTTAACAATAGCAGCGCAGATCAGGCCTTTTTGTGGCGACATTTATCGCGGCTATTGCCCCGTTTTCTTGTATTGATGGTTTGTTAGACATAATCCTGGATGAATCATATTGATTAATATGAGATTGCTAACTGGTCAAATATTTGGTAAATTTTAGACATGTCTGATACTCTGAGCTTCAATGATTGACCTCGTCTTAAAGTATTCACAATGGATTTGGTATATTTGTGTGAGTGGGTTAGTTATATTATAAGGAATAGTTTTGAGTGGTTGTGAGTGAGCGGAGAGAAAATGTTATTGTTAATCTGTAAATATACAAGAACACTGTTCATCCCTTATAAATTTTTTAATTTTTTGAAAGTGGTTATGAGTGGAGTAGAGAGAAAATGTAATGATAAAAGTATAAAAAATATTATTTAATTGAAAATAAAAGAAAAAAAGTAATTTATTTGAGTTTAATTACATGAATAAGAAAAAGGAAACCATTGTGAATACTCTTAAAAAAACAAAACTAATTAAAAAAAAAATAGGGAATTAAAGAAAACGACAAATATGATTGACCTGACACATAATGCATCGTCTTAATGCACCAAGTTGTCCTAGAATTTAACTATGCGAATACAGCATATTCTTTTTAAATCCAGTCAATCCCTAGTTTAAAACGCTCGTACCTTAAGTTAATACCAAAGTAAGAAAAGCTTTTGCTTTTATTCATGAAGATGATTTAGGATGGTGTCCAGTAACTTATCTGTACTTGAAGCTCTTGATACAGCTGATACACAATGGTACCATGGCAAAGTCTTCATGATTGCTGGAATGGGTGTCTTCACCGCTGCGTATGATCTTGTTAGTATCCCCACCATCTCTCAACTCTTGGGACGCCTATACTACCCGGGTCATGCCAACACAGAACCCGGAAGACTCCCCTTCAGCATAGGCAATGCTTTGCTAGGAGTAGTCTTTGTCGGAACCCTATCAGGACACCTCGTATTTGGTTGGCTTGGTGACAAGCTTGGCCGGAAAAAACTGTATGGAATAACCTTACTTCTCATGGCGATTTGTGGCATCTGCTCAGGGCTGTCTTTTGGGTACAGCCCCAAAGCAGTAATTGTCACACTTTGTTTTTTCCGGCTCTGGATCGGATTTGGGATAGGTGGAGCCTACACTCTCTCTGCCATCATCATGTCAGAGCATGCAAACAAACGAACACGTGGGGCATTTATTGCCTCCGTGTTTGCCATGCAAGGCATGGGAGCTCTTTTTGCCCGTGTAGTTTCCATGATGGTCTCTCATTTATTTCTAAAAGCAAATCCAGCACCGTCATTCCAAGATAACCATGTGCTATCTACGCAGCGGAACGCGGATTACGCATGGAGGATTGTGCTCATGCTCGGAGGTCTCCCAGCTCTCTTGATATATTACTGGCGTATGAAGATGCCCGAAACCGCAAGGTACACGATGGTCATAGAAGGAAATGTGAAGCAAGCAGCAGAAGATATAGGTCTTGTTTTGGATAGTGAAATCCAAGCCGAGGAAGAGAAAATGGCTATATTTAAGGCAAACAACAATTACCCTTTGTTGTCCCGCAAATTCTTTGCGCGTCATGGACGTCACTTGCTCGGAACTACGAGCACTTGGTTCTTGTTGGACATTGCATCTTACAGTCAAAATTTAACACTAAGGTACATGTTGCCAGTGATGGGTTTAATCCATAAAACTCAAAGCCTCAACGCACTGGAAGAAATGTTCGAAATTTCGACTGCCATGACCGTGATCAGCCTTTTTGGTTCGGTTGCTGACTATTGGTTCACGGTGGCTTTTATCGACAAACTGGGCCGACGCTACATCCAGCTAATGGGGTTCTTCGTGATGTCAGTTTTCATGTTCATTATTGGAATCAACTATGAAGATATCGCGACAACAGGAAACCGTTGGCTATACTACTTTCTATATGGGTTGACTTTCTTCTTCGCAAATTTCGGTCCTAACACCACAACTTATGTTTTAGCGGCCGAGTTATTTCCGACAAGGATGAGGTCTACCTGCCATGCAATAAGCGCTGCTTCCGGAAAGGTCGGATCAATTGTTACTGCCTTTGTGATATATAAGTATACTATAATTTTGGACAATCATCAGATTAAAACTGCACTGATGATGTTAGCGGTGACCAATATGTTGGGGTTTTTCTGTACGCTTTTGTTAACGGAAACGAAAGGCCGGTCGTTGGAAGAGATCACCGGCGAATATGGAAGCAAGGACAAGGCGGATACAGAAATGAGTGTAGAAGATCGTTAAGTCCAAGAAAGCAGTCATTGGACGGTCAGCATTTGAATTAATTTAATAAAGTCCCATGGTCATGTCCAAGAAAGCAGTCATTGGACGGTCAGAAAGGAGTCTAGTTGATATCTTTACGTTTGTCTTTAGCCTTTTTAAACAATTGTAAAACAGTTGTTGTTTTTCTTAGTGAATTTCGAAAAAAATCATTGTATGTTTATCCGCCACCTTGTTCTTGTTCTGTTACACCCCGGGTTGACGAAAGATGGTTTTGCACCAGGCATAGCCTTTTTACAATAACAACTAGGGTGTCCGCACATTACGGCATGTACACAACACTTTAGCAATATTTTTATAACCTACGGGGAGATCTAACCGGACGGACTCGAAGGTTCACTTAAATTGTTTAGCATTGTCATTGGCCTTACACATGTCAATTAAATGATAATCAATAATAAAAAATATCAAGTACCTATGAAAACCATTGTTGCATCTAAATAAATGTACACACAAATACGAAAATAATAGTCATCTAAATTATTATTTTTATAGTAACACTCAGTAATCAGGTACCCAACAATCCTTTAAGCTATCATCTTTAGAATCACAAGGACATGTTTCTTAACTATAGGAATAAATTAATAATGTAAGGTTCTGTGACACATCAACAAAAATAAACATGTTTAAAAGGGTATGTTCAACATTTTGTAAACACATAATATATTGTAGGATATAAGATTAAAAAAATTGAGAAATATATTCGTAAAGATAAGGGGGAAATTGTAAGTTTTAATTTACCTGCAAAGTTGGAGGGAACAGTTTCGATTATACTTCTGTTAATTTTTTTAGTTAATTTAAATTAAGTAATTATAAAGGTGCTTAAAGGACTTGTACATTAATGCATTAATAACTTGTACATTATAACCGTTTAAATAACCTGTACATTATAATGCATCAAATGACTTGTACATAAATGCATGAATTACTTGTGCATTATAATTCACATATTGATATTGAATAAACTTACATAAACATGTCGAAAAAAATAAGCACGTTTTAATGGTATATTCATAAATTTTGAAAACATGATATATTCAAAGATATAAGAGAAAAATATATAAATAATGTTGAGGAATACAATAGTAAAGATTAAGGAAAAAGTGTAAGTTTTAAACTAACAGCAAAGTTTGGAAGGAACAATTACTATTATACATGCTTTAAAATTTTTAGTTAACTTGAATTAAATCATAAAAGTGCTTAAAGGAGTTGTACATTAACGCATAACTTATACATTATAACTATCTAATTGATTTTTACATTATAATGCATAAAAAGACTTTTACATGAATGCATGAATTTCTTGTGCGTTATAATTCACATCTAAATATTGAACTCTCATAGTGCGCGTACGTAGCGGACAAGGGTTGCCTCTAGAGAGAGCCTTCTCCCCCTTCGATTTTTGCGTGAGCTTGTTGACGAAGTACCGCTTTGCTGGCTCGACATGCTAGTTTAAACAAGACAACCCATTAAAGTTTGGACTTGCAGACAAGTCACACGGCCCGGTGCCTATTAGGCACGGGCCCGTGCTGCTTCAACAGTTATGATTTTTCAGCCCAAGAACTCTTCTTTTAAGTAAAAATCTTTTGGTTTTTTACATTTCTGATCGTAAATAACTTAAAATAATGTTATAAAATAGTAGTTTTGCAAAACATTGTGTTAATCATGTTTTACATCCAACAATTGAAGCTTGAAGCTTCAATGGAGGTTAAAGAAGAAGAATATGACTAAAAGTGGCTAAGACAAAAAGGTTTAAGGAAACCTTTTTAAGAACATACATATTTTTTGGTATGAGTGTGAAACCTGAAAGCCTCTTTGTCTTAGAAATGGGTCCAAACATTCTGCTCATGGCTGACTTTATAGAAAGTGACATCACATTCGCACGACCCTGTGTCTGGGAGGCACGACCCCGTGTCATCTATAACGAGTCAAAGAATGTTGTCCGCTAGTGAGCACGGGCCATGCCTGTCACACCCCGACCAGCAGCGAAATGGTACGGGGCATGATAATTGCCCATAGCTCATGACACTATTATAAGTTTAATATTTAAAGTCACCAAATTAAATTTTGTTACACATAACATAGAGTTCAAATATTAATATCAAGTTACAAAATCAAATAAATAAAAACAACATATCATAGCCGGTTTATTACTAAGGCAATCCTACATGTCTTCAACTCAAAAATCCGTCCACCCTTGTGTACCTGTATCACGCGTAAAAAAAGTTTTGGGTCAACAAACATGTTGGTGAATAGATTCGGTTTTTATTTAAAAACGTTTTTGTTTTATTAATTTTTGAAAATTTTACTTTTTAACATGCATTATCAAATGTGAAACAAGGTCTTCCAATATAATAAGAATTCAACACATAACTCATAAACAACACAAATATAACAACATTGGTAACCATAGACACATAGAGATTCGAGCCCCGAAAGGCTAATATGTAAAACAATGATGGCGATACCGAGTTCAACCCATGGCTATGGGGAACCGGGCAGCTAGGTGGATCTACGAGAAACCTGTGACACAAAGCGAGTAACACATAGATGCACGTATAGAGAAACAATAGAATTTAGCAACAACATAGAAACACATCGAATAGCATGTTAACAATTTAAATAACAAAATTGAAATTAAGCACGATATACACCTCAATAAAAGTAAATGACAAAAAAGGGAAAATATTTGAATCTACTCACAGGTTGCGCTCCTGCTTAGTCCTGTGGAACACCGCACGACAATAACCGGATTATATCTAAAATGATAATCACCCTAAAATGAATAACTGAAATCCTAAACAAACGGAGAGTATATAAATTTTAAGAAATCGGGTTCTCCTATTTGGGGACTTATATGAGTTTTCAAAATAATATACAAATCGGTGTTTTGTACAAATTGTCATGATAATAATCATTATAGCAATAACAATTTAGTATGTTATCATACTCGTTAAATGTTACCAATTTTGATAAATTAATAGAATTCTTCTAACAAAAGCGTACCTTAGATTTCATAGTTATCACTTTTTATAATTTAAAATAATAAATTTTATAAAGAAATTCCATTTACTTAAAAGAAAATCTATTGATAAGATAAGTAAAATTATAGAAAATTTATATAAGAGTCTGAAAACAATTATAGAACCTAATACAAAATCAGTAAAAATATTTATAGAATTTATTTCTGATAAACTTGTATTTTAGAATAATTAAAACATGTATAAATCCAAATTATATTCATGAATTCCTAAAAAAAATTAAGGAAAAATTATATTAAAATTCTCTAGTGTTCATACACTTTGAAATACCCAATAGAAATATTTATTGAATTTATTTAAAACTATCTTGTATTTTTATTTGATTTATATAGTGATTAAAACATAAATAATTCACCAAAATTTCAATTGATATCTAAAAATTCCCAAAATTTATACACAATACACTAGTATGATATATAACAATATTATACTTTCAATTTCATCAAAACACAGGTATAAATCTAAAATCCCTAAATTCTATGCATAAAGAACTCTAATTTAAACTAAAATTAAATTCGGATAAATTAGCCTTCTATCACTGAAATTGATAGAGGGCTTGTATAGAGCACGAAAAATTAAGCAAGTTGGACTTTGGAATAACCTGAAAACGTTGAGAATTGAAGGAGATATCGTCCGCACAATTTACAAGCCCTAGAATGTTCTTCGATTAAATTCGTGATGTAGAGGTCGTGAAACAGAGAAATTTCAGTGGGGTTTTACATGGTTTGATAAGTAGAATGAATGGTAAAAGTTTTGGGATCCAATTTGACGATTTGATACAAAACCCAATTGATGTTCTTGAAGGTGTTTTAATGGTGCTTGAATATGCCTTCAATTGGATTGATTATCGATAAGTTATGGATGATTGAGGAGTTAAATCTTAATTCTCCATAAAATGCGAAATAAATGACACTAGTTAGAAGTTAAAACGTCGCGTTTAAGGTTACCGGAAGTAGGGTCGGGTTCCATTTAATCCGGGTTGCGCAGAAGGTGAAGAAGAAGGCTGTACAGATGTTTTCGTGTTATGTTAAATAGAATGTGATGTCGATTTTAGAAATCAAAACCTTTCCAGTGCAGTTGTTAACCCGCTCTTTGTTAAGCCTGTGTTCCCGGGTTCGAATCCCAAAAGGCACTCTTTTCTTTTAAAATGATTCGCTTCTGTGTGTATATGAGAAAAATAAATACAATATGTTTGTATGAAAAAAAAAGAAATATATATATATATATATATGTGTCTGTGTGTGTGTGTAATAATAATAATATATGTTGTAGTATAGACCACTTCGTGGTTAATGATGCATAGTAGTGTTGTAATTTTAATTCCAACTTTCGTATGTATTAGACGCATACTATATAAGAAAAAGTAAAGTCGCAATGCTCGACGCTTTTGACCAATATGTGTATTGTGTGGTTGTTGCCTAAATTATTAACTATTTGGTGATATTAATAATTGCCAAATGTTTAAAATTCAGATGGACGACGAACTAAACCAGGAAAACCAGAATAATGATCACCAGAGTAACATTAACCCGGATAATGAAAACCCGAACAACAACAATAATGGAAACCAAGTGGACAACAGTGCCATCCAACACATAGTGGCACAAGGAATAATAGATGCAATGCCATTTATTATTCAAACTGTTAAGGAAGCTGATAATAAAAGTAAACATAGCAGTAAACGACCCACTAAACCGGAACACAGCGTGAACAATGGACCCGTACTTCAAGCACCCATTCCCAAAAGAAGAAGAACCTTGCCTTATGGTTGTTCTTATAAAGAATTCTGGTCTTGTAAACCAATGGAACTATAGGCACATGTTACCCAAGTGATTAGGGTTGTGACGTTCAAGCCATAATGGACAACTCGTTAAAATTTTAAACATATTACCAAAAATCACATCATTACACTTGTGTTTAAAATTTCAAAACATTCTTTATTTGATTTAATAGTTCAAAGAAAATCAAAATGTTTCATTCAAAGTAGACTCATCGCATAAAAACGTTGTCGTGCTTCTGACCGCATCCTGGTTGTCTTGGAACTGGATGAGTGCTCCTTCGCGTGCCTAATGGTTACCGTGGTTCTCTGGACCGACTTGAACGGCTCAATCGTAAGGAACGAGTTGGGGGTCATACGGTACGGTTGATTGATCCATTAATGGAGTGTCTGGTTGGACATGCGGTTGGATCATAAGGTGGGTGTTGGTTTCACAAATGGGAGGGGGAGTCACGGATTTGTGAAATCATGGAACTTAGGGAAAATCCCATAATTCAAGAATACAAATCACATGAAATATTATGGAGTAACAAAGGGTAGCAAAAGTCGAACCCTTCGACAAGGTACAACAAATAGGGTGATTTGTTTTAACATCATTAGAATCTCGTGGAATATTATTGATTTATTCCGATGGTTTATATACGAAAAGATATTATAACCACATGGAATATGATAAAATATTTTTTCATCATAAAATATTGAAAATCATAGGTTTGGCACACCATAGGGTTTAGTATAACAACCCTCCTGAATTTTTCTGACACCCTAATATATATATTAAAATATTCCCAAATGTCTTAAATACACCCCGTATGCGAAAACCGAGCCCAAAATACGATATAACATTAAAAATAAATTAGAAACAAAATTTTATGGGCGCTCGCGGGCCGCGTAGCCTTTGGCTACTGCTTACGCGGGCCGCGACAGCAAGGAGTCAGGGTCTCACCCGGTGCTGCCACGTATCACGATTGTGGCGGAGCTAGTGCACTGACTGGGCCTGGCTAGGGCCTACCCAGTCTACAACGCCGGCCGCATAGCCCGAGGTCTCACTTTACGCGGGCCATGAGAAAACAAAAATCAGGCCCTATATAAGGAGGACATCGGGCCTTCAGTCAGTTCGTTCATTTCTCGACTTTCTCTCTCGAATTTCTTATAGTAGGAAAAATTATCGGGTATAATAACCCCCTAATTAATGAAGTTCTGCCCTGATGTAAGTATTATAACCCCGGTTATGTATTAGATACGTTGCCCGATTGATCCAGGGTTCCGTAACGACTGTCGAGGTTTTGCCCGACGTAGTCGTTGGAATGCCGTCTCGGGGAGGGTATTACTAATGTAAATAATGGGTTATTTGACTAACATATGTGCATTTGTGTAAATTATAGGTAATCACCAGGAAACCCTTACAGAAAACCTAAGACAGCAATGTGAGTAATCTCCTTTTTGTAAATCTTTTTACAAATCCTTAAATGTTTTACAATGTGATTAAGCAGTGATTGAGTCTTTGTAGTTCTTCAATTACTGTCGGTATGTTGGGGTTTTGTATACAAAATGTGGAACACGTTACCATTGGACAACGAGTTAGCCAATGTGTAATATGACCCACCAGTCAGGATTGACAGTACTGAACGAGTAATTGTGTAGAAATAAACAATGTGATAGCACTCAATACTGTTAAAGGATAAAACTCTTCTTGATTAAACTGGGATTCACTCACCAGTATTTTCCACTAACAAAATGTTTTTAAACGCGTTTCAGGTAACAAAATGTAAAAGCCAATTAGAAGAAAGCCAGCTGGAGAGCACTGACGGCTTGGAAAAATGTGGCTATAAAAGTTACCTAAAAGACGATGTTTTAAATTCAATAAAATAGGGTTTGTCCCTATAAACATGTTGTAAAAATAAACTTGGGTTTTACCCATGTGGTTATTAATATAAAATATGGTTGTTTTACTCAGATAAAACATTTTCTAACTACGGTCCTGATGAAATTTCCGCTGCCAAATTGATAAACAAATGATACCACCAAAACTGGTTTCGCGGCCGCCCGTTCCCGGGACAGATAGGGGGCGGGGGTTGCGACAGAAGGTGGTATCAGAGCTAAGCCACTGATTCAGCCCCAGAAGTGTTCTGCTGACACCAATATATTATTTGAATTGTTAGGAAATTAATTATGGAAATACGTGCATAATTGTATTTTATTGTTGTGTGTTATTTGACTATTTGTTAGTTTACAGTATGAGTGATCAAGGACCATCCGACGGGTATCGTCAGTTGTCCGATTCACCTAGGAGTGAAGGTACTTCTTCCCAGCCTGCCCTCTCTGGGTATTCAGCTGATCAGGAAGAAGGGATGTTTGTCTTTAAAGCTCAGTCTGAAGAGCCATTCCCTCAGAAAAAGAGAGGATGGTTCAGTAAGGGAACATTTGAGCGTAAGAAAAGAATGCGAAAGTCGCAACAGCAAAGAGTCCTAGCAGCCGCTAAGCGAGATTCAGATGCCCGTACACAGGATATGCTTAATAGGAACTTAGCCAATTTTCATATCCTAGCAACAACTGCTGCCTACCCAAACTTGGAGCAACTAGTAGCCCCACAACCCTTACCTTTGTTTCCCACTCAGCCAATGGAGATAGAAAATAACCCCGAAAATCAAGTTCAAATGCATGATTTAAACCCTGGGGAGATACCTAGGATACCAGCCCCTAATCCCTTAGACCCAGATTATGATCCATGGCTCGATGATCATAGGAATTATGTGCCACCCTACCACCTAAACGACGAAACCATGCCGAACTTAGCAACTTATCCAGGTCTGGACCCTCTAGATCTCTACTACGATAACGATGAATACATTAAGGAGATCTTAGAGAATCCGTACCCTCAGGAGAATCCCATACCCCAGTACCCAGACCTAGTACCAGCACCTGCACCCCCAATGAGTGCAGAATTTCGGAGAAGTGTAACACCTCGTAAAATCACGTCCAAGGATGTATTGACATGTGTAATAAACCCTAATGAAGTCAAATAGTAAATTTGAGGGACTAATTTTTCAAAAATCGAAAACTTGGATTATGAAAGGACTGGAAGTGTTAACATACCTAAAATAAGTTTCTTACGATGTTTATATTCACAAATGTGCCACTTGATGATTAAGTGTAGCCGTTTGCAAAATTAATTGAAAGTTTGCGCAATAAAGGGTTAAAAGCGTCAACATGTTAATTCTTACCTCTGAGTGACCTTTTAACGAACCGGGAGCTTTATAATATTTAATTATACTCTCGGGAATGCCAAATAATGGCCGTCTATGGTTTTTATGCCTATAAGTAAAGTTACGCGCAACTTTGCAAGTTAGAGGGACTAAAAGTGACAATATGTTTAATTATACCTCTGAATGACCTTTTAGCGAACCCAAAGCATCGTGATAATTAATAATATTTCCAAGAATTCCTAATATGGATTAGATGAGGCTTCAATGCTAATAAATGATGAGATGTGCAAGTTTGCGCAATAGAGGGGCCTAAAGCGTCAACTTTTGAATCTACGCCTTTCGGTGACCATCTAAGCGAACGAGAGCATATTAATATTTAATTATATGCTTGGGAAGGATAAATATGGGCCATGGAAGGTTTGGATAACATTAAACGGCATTTCGCGCTACAATGCGCAATTAAAGGACTAATTGCGTCAAACTGCAAAAGTATGTCGATTCGTAGGATAACGAACCTTTCGGAAGATGACCCTAAGTTAAACATGCCCTAAATATCATTTTTATAGCTTAGATATGGGCTTAAAGGTGTTTGGTGCGCAAAAATAAACTTTTATGTCATGCAGGGACTAAAAGTGTCAAAAAGTGCACAAGTTTGCATTTTCGCGCATATCTCACATTCTGCATATCTTCGGACACCCAAAAATTTATGTAAGCACTAAAATATTTTATTTTAGTGATCGCCTTGATAAAATTACTTTGGTCGCGTCGTTTGGTTCGTTTTTAGCTTCCGTTCGTGTTTCGTCGTAAATAGACAAACAACGTGACCGTACGGCCAAACGAACCGACATCCGACATGTTTTTGAACATGTTTCATGTCCCCTATGTTTAAAATTCATGATGGAGCCTTAAATTGAGGTTAACGGGCCTTAAACGTGCCTTAAATGACCTTAAAGACCCACAGGGACCATTTCTGTCAATATATGAAAGTTGTTTGCTGTTATGAACTGTCAGGAAGGCCGCGAAGACCCCAGGGCTCCCCTACGCGGGCCGCGAGACCTGCCCAGACGTGGAAAACAGCTGCAAACAGCCTGCTATTTGCTGGATATTGTTCAAAACTGGTTTCTAGCTCTCATAATCGACTCTAGGGGCTGCCCACTGGTTTTAAAAGGTGGTTTAACACCTGTCCTAATCTGATTACATGTCCCCGACACTTGTCGCGATCTTACGAAGTCCCAAAAAGTATAAATAGGTGATGAATTCACTTGATACTTCACTTGCATTCTAAATTCTGAAGCTCTCTGATCAACCTCAGGTCTTCTAGTGATCTCTAATAGTAATTAGGACTCTTGTAAGTATTCATAACCCTTTCTATTTCGTTTTAGCTTAGTAATTAGCTCATAGTCAAACCATCGTAATTTAAGTTTGACTTTGCGATTAAATGAAATCCGCTCAGTCTTTTCTCGAATTGAAAGTACCTGTAAGTAGGTATTTATGTGGGTAACAAACCTTTAAAAGGGTACTTTCAGATTCCCACTCTAACTATGTTAATTGTCGAGTCAAAGCTTGTTTTAAAAAAGTCAACAGAATGATTATTCGCAAATTTAAGCATGATTAGCAATGTAGGGTACATGCAACCTGTTTGATCATTCAAATAACTTGGTAATTAATGTAAGAACATGTCTCAACATGTTCAACTCGACAATTTTCAGTTTAAACCCGGATCGGAACCGAAAGTCGCATAAATTGACTTTTTCTTTAACTTTCAGTTCTGATCCATTTATGCATGTTTAAGATCTGCCTTAGAGCTTATTTTGGACCAGTTTTCATATAAGCATAACTCTCTGAGATTATACAATTTGGTTCATTACTTATCCGATTCACATGCATGTTTCCGATTAATGCTTAAATGTTGACTATTATGCCCTTTTGACTATAAAACGTGATTTTTGAAAAAGTGAAAGAGTAGAAACCTTAATTACCGATTTATAAACTTGCACCTAAAATTTGGCATCAGTTTGAGGTCTAGATTAGAAGTTATGCTCATTAGCGTAATTTGAAAGCTTTTTGTTACTTAAACGGCGTAATTAGCGTATAACCTATTTAAACCCACTTTTTGATATCAAACTTTTTACCCACTGATGTAATATAATATTTTGGGATTTTTAAAGATTTTTGTTTAATTTTTGGCTGAACATAACATAGGTCTCTAAGTTTAATTCGGTTAATACCGATTTTGCCCTTTTAAGCCATAAAATGAGTTTTACAAATCCTTTTGATCCCAAACCTTTTTCTACGGATTTTATTTGTTAAATAAAATATTTTGAACCTTCTGGAATTATAAAAATATCAGCTTTCCTTTAAAAACCCGGTAAGGGCTCCAAATCGCATTTTTAAGCGTTTTTAACGCATAGTATGTACTAAAACTATATTAAACATATAAGGTTAATACCTACTGATATTTTTAGTATATTTTTATATAATAACAGTAATTAAAAGTTTATAAACTCATATTTCCAGTTTTGACCTTTTAAGCCTAAGTGAAATTACCAAAATACCCCTAAGGTGCATAGTTTGGTTTTAAATGATAAATTTCATATATAGGTCATACCCTACTGTTATAACTTATTAAATTAAGTGTATTTACTGTATAAATCAGACCTGTAACTCAGATTACTAATTAAACTCTTTTATAATCTTTTAAATGACCAAAATGCCCTTATGAGGCATAATTTGTGTTTAAATCCGTTTTGGGCATAATAGAAGATACCTTACTGATATCACAACATGTTTAAGGCACTTTAACTTAGGAAATTTGCATATGACTCGTTTGGTTACTCGTTACGCACTTTTCGCGTTCGGATCAGCTTATGTAACTAGTTTACATATATTAGCCGAAACGGGTCAAACCATATCGTTTTTGTCTTAAAATCCAGAATGTGTTTAAGTTACCCATATTAAACAGGCATGCAAGCTTGTCGGGTCAAAACCACATTCTAAACCGGTATTCGCTTTTTCATGCGTTTGGACCGTGTCTTTTTTTTTTTAAACTAACCGGTCTAAGCTTAGGCTTAAATAAAGACCCGTTAGAAATCTAATAGGTTATTAAAAACCTTCGTTCCAGATTTAGGAGCCCAGTAAAAGCTATCTGTACTTGCTTGGTGGTATACGGCTGGGATTGAATTTATATTTAGCTCAGGTAAATACTTTTAACTTATTTTCCCTATACGGGCTTGGGTTACGGTATATAGAATACCGCTTGATCGAGCATCAAATCTTACTTCTTTGGGTGGTTAATTGAATAATTTGATCGGCTCGTTTAAACAGTCTTGTTCACTTAAAGCCTTTGGGGGGTTAATGACCATGTCCCGGATATCCTTGGCATCATCTTACGAGATGGCCACGACCTGAGCACGGGGTGTAGGCGTACACCTGTCAGTGTATAACTCAATAATGTGGTGGGTCCATTGATCTTTAACCTGGACAAGATCCGGGCTACTGAACGCACAAGTAACATGTAATTCGTTCACAAGATTATAATATTAAATAATTATCCCAAGTTATAAAATGTTTTGTGCCACGTGCATTCAAATCAATTTTCAACCCTTTTCAAAATGACTCAGTTAAATTGTATTTACCAGTGTAAACTGACGTATTTTCCAAAAGGTTAAGTGCAGGTACTACGCGTAATATGCTGGCTGTCTTCTAGCGTCCACAATAAGTCTCGCAAGCTTGGATGCCTTAAAGTCTGTTGAACAAATGATTCATTTTTTTTTTATCTGCCTGTGGATCCTTTACATTCCGTTTGTAATACTTGATATTACTTTATATCGGTTTGTAATATATTTATCTTTTGCTTCCGCTATGCATTTAAATATTGTGTTGTTTGACTATGATGATATCAACTACGTCACTATACTCCCTACCGGGCCCACCGGTGACACGTGGAAAATTGGGGTGTGACAGGTTGGTATCAGAGCCAACATTGAGTGAATTAAACACTAGCTTTTGGTGTTTAATCTCAATGACACGATAGCACATTCTTTGACCTTCTGAGTCTAGACTTAACATAGGAATACTCTCGTCTCTTCGGAGGATTTTTTTTACTTTCAATTATATATTTTAATATGTCGCAAAGCAAAGAAGCCGTAGTGGAAATTCTCCCCATTTGAAGCCTAGGAAAGGCCGAGCTTCATATTGCGACTAGGATTAATGTACAACCAAGGAGAAGACATTCAGAACTAAAATGAAGAAGAAACTCGTTTTGCTGAAGTTCGTTTCCTTAGTAAGTCCTTACAAGGGCATTTTTATCTTTCAGTCCCTTTGAGGACAACCTTATTTCTTTTAAAGTCCCTTTTAGGGCAATTATCTATTTTTTTTATCATTGGAATGCTTTATCAAAATTTCATTTATTCAATATATATGGATATAATATATGAAATAATTAAAATAACATTTTTTTTAAGATCTACCATTATAATAAAATGGCAAAATCTAAAAAGGACAAGACCTAGCCTCGTGTCATTATTGAGACCCGGCCAAGATGGCAGTTCCTCAATTTAGGTTCAGATCCTTATTAACATCCCGAGATTGGATTGTTCTGCGTTAATTACTAAAAAGGAATCTTAAAGGTAAACCTAGCCTATATGACGAGGCCAAGATGGTAGGACCTATTCAAGAGATTCAATCCCTGTTAACATCTGTGAGTATGTTAACAAATTTTTGGCAAACTGTGAATCGTTAAAGTCACACAGGCCATCGTTAAAAAAATGGGTTAATCTAAATTCCCTTATTTGAAATAAACATCCCTTAAGAATGAAGTGCCTACGGGCTATAATTAACGTCCTTTGAGACTAAAGACAGTAGTGGTCTACAACCCCCTGTTAAAAAGGGCAATGAACTTTAATTCAAGCCTTAGTACCTCGATTCTATAAAAAAATCCTGGTTTATAAATTAAATCTGTCCATGTGACTAGGCTGTTGAGCCATTATTAAATTTTAATTGGGGATATAATACTTACGATTCATATCCAATGTCATGTAAGACTAAAGACAGTGGTAGCTTACAACCCCCTGTCAAAGAAAGGTAATGAACTTTGATTCAAACCTTAATGCCTCGATTCCATAAAATCTGGGCTTATAAATTTAAACTTGTCTACGTGACTTGGCCTTTCTGTGCAATAGTTGTATTTAATTTAATCTAGGATAATTATAATGAAAATCCTGAATAAAATAAATATTATTCCTTTTCTGTTAGTATATGTATTAAAAGAGAATCTTAAAAGATTTGACCTAGCTTGAATGTCATTGAAGACCTTGCTAAGACGGTAAAACCTGTTTAAAAGAGATTCAGATCCTTATTAACACTTGAAAACGTGTTAACACTCCCGACAACCGTGATGCGATAAAATCACGCTTGTCATCTTTATATTAGGAACTTCCAAACCCCTTATTTAGCCTTAATGATCAATAGGAATCATGGCTAATAAACGTCGAACATGATGTACACATCTAAACATCCATCTGGGATGTATACCTACGGGCAAAGATGTATACATGAAAAAGATAGTTTTATTTCATAACTTCTTGTCAAGACAATGAACTATGAAATTTTCCGATCCAAAGGAATCATTGATTATGTTTTAAAATTTCCCTAGTGACAAGGCCTCTGTGTCATCAAAAAGTCCTTGGGAATAAGCACTTGTGCTATATAAAATGTCGGTACGACATTAACAGTCGTGACTTATGTCCCCTGTCTAATAAATATGAAGGATTATATTCCGTTTAAACGCCAAAGATGGTTTATTTGAAAACTTAGGCAAAACATAATCAATAAATTTAATACTATCTATTGGCCTATATGGTTGATTTACACCATGGCTATTTAATCATCAAGTTTGACAATTCAGCAAATTATTACTACATGGTTTGTAACCTTCAAAGCTTCACCATGGCTGACCCCTCTGAAGCTCACAATCGTCTAGTTGATCAGAATGATGATGCAAGACTGAACTTAACAAGCACCGAGTTACAGGCTATGGTAGATACAGCCGTAAACAACATTGTGGACCGTGTGTTGAAGGATCATAAGCGAAAGTGCAATGATACCCCAAATAAAGATTTCAAAAAGGGTAAGACCGGTTCAAACTATAACCAGTCCGAGCCAAAGGAGGCGAAACCCAAATATAAAACCTGCGGGAAGAAGCACTTCGGAAAATGTTCTATGAACAAACCAGGGGATGTGACAGAGATGGATCACAAGACCCATGAATGCAAGGACTTTTAGGAAGCCACCTGCTATGGTTATGGCAAGAAAGGGCACATAAAGACCCGCTGTCCTTGTTTCCTTTAAAAAAAAAAAAAAAAATAAGAGGGACTCAATATAATCATAGGAATGGATTGGTTGGCTTGTAACCAAGTCCATGTTATGTGTGATAAGAAGCAAGTAGTTATCAAGACTCCTTATGAGACAACCCTCATAATTACATGTATCCGTACGTTTAATTAATATTAAACAATAAAAAAAACAACAAAAAAATGGTGGAACCTGCCGTCCCCGGAATCGAACCTGGGTCTAGGCCACACCCTTTCGCGCGCCTAGCCAACCGAGCTAGGTGCCTAGTTTGTGAAATTTCCATTTTGATTAAATATAAGCACATGTACAATCAAATAACACTCCTTAGGAATGTTCATATGGTTTAATAATACCATGATCGATGTATGATAAGTCGTCAGGATGATGACTAGCTAGGAAATGCACTCAATTAATTGTTAAATTGGTATTTAATACCAAAAGATTTGAGTATGGAAAACTCAGATGAGACAAACAACAGTCGCGATGCTAAGAGATGCGTCCAATGTTAATAGTGCATCAAGTGTGAACCTCAATGTTAACAGAGTTAATCTCCAAAACTATAATTATCACTGCTGAGAAGGGCTATGAGAAAAGCCATGAAGAGCCAAACACTGCTCGCTCTAAAAACACATGACACTGCTCATGAGGAGAGCTTTATTCATATTCCATATGCGAAGAATAACCCAAATAAAATCATATGTGGCAAGGAGCCCATTCTTTTTTTGGATGTACTTAAAAAGTACTTCGTCTCTTTGAAGTCAAGAGACTTCAATGGTTAAAAGGGGCCATTGATTGCAAGGAGTTATTGAAAGACGTAGAAACCATTAGGTATATCAGTGGTTATGCTGGAAAGCACACGGTAAGGGGTGCGTCACAATCATTTGGTGGTAATACCCTTGATTAGTGAGGACACTAATGGAGTCCACAAGAAAAATCCCCTTATATAGTATGGGATGGTCCAATTTTTAAGGACCTTATTAGAAAAACCTGGTATCCGCTTTGCGAACTGGAAAAGATGGAATAAGAATTTTTCCGACTCCCCCATAAGAGCTATAAACTATCGGCAGTAGGTTGCAAACCCTGGTTCATTGGTTGAAATGGTACTCTTATTCGGTTAACCTTGAATTTAAGCATAATGCACTATATATATATATTATGTTTTAGCATCAGCAATAAGAGGGCACATTAAGGTTTCAAAGCCTGCTTACAATGAATCCATTATGGATCCACCTCAGCTACTCACGTTTTATAGATTAAGAAATAACCAGTCAAGGTCGAAACTGCCCTACAAATTGTCAAAGATATTATAGCTAAGTTTAAAAGGTTTAAGAATGGAGGCGTTTAGCCTTCCTGATGAATGACTAGAGGCAGTTCACATTAATAATGACACTAGATAAATCCTTTATTGAGATTTTATTGCTAAGAGTCATGTTTGGGTTCAGAGACCGCTAAGTCTCTCATAAGACCATAAGCTTAGCAAACTTTTAGAAGTTTTCCCTTAAGAACCCCAGATATTAAGTGTAAGGTAAAACTTACAGGCGAAATCATAAGAACCATTTTTTTTCTGTTCCTGTTAGAAATCTCTAATTATGGAATTCTAGAAGTACCCTCTCTCTAGAAGAAGTGCGTCAGCATGTATAGTTGATATCTCTTTGATCTCTATCGAATGCAAATACCAGAAGGTATGATAAAAGCGCCACATGAGGATTGGTGTATCTTAATATGTTCCATAGATTGCTTCCATGCCTGATCAGTATGGAGGTTTAATGCATGGAACCGCAAGGATATTCTAATAGTCATATGGTACTAAAGTCAACTAATGGTATTCAAGGAAGATATCCAGAATGGAATTGCCAAAGTAAATGTTCCCGATTAAGGAATTCATGGACTTGTGACATAAATGTGTCACTTATCTGACATAGAATATGACAGATGAACTGGAGCCTGAGATTTGGAAAATCTCTGTAACCTCATTGTATCTTGATTACCCTGTTTACCTCCTGAGAGGCAGGTAGAATTAAGATTTATATCCCATTTAGGGTTGTATTCTTATGAAATATCCAAGAAGGCTAGTGCCATTATTGGAAGAATCAAAACCCCAATTAAATAAGTTTTGAAAATGAAGAATTCATATAGCCTAACCCTATATTCTAAGAATTCAGTATTGTTAATTAAGAAAGATGGTTCATTTTGCTTATGCATTGAATACTGCAACCCAAATTAGGCAGCAATTAAGAATTTTCCATCAGTTGCCCAGGATCGTCGATTTGTTCGACTAACTATGAGGATTAGCTATCCCTTAAGATTAGTTTTAAGTAATGGTTGGAATAACCATTTCACATTGAGATAAGCTTTTCTATAATAGTTGATGTATAAGTATCAAGGCTGCTCCTTTGGAGACCTTGCTTAGATGGAATGTTGAATACCTATTGTTAAATAGAAGATTGGTACGTCCAATCATCAGGATCTGAAAATTACCTTGGAAACAACGAATAGAATCATACAAATCCATGATCATTTGTAAGATTGCCAGTTTTGGCAGAAAATCAAAGATTAATGAAAATAGCAACCCTCCTAAGTCCTTGTTAAGGAATAAGGTTCAACAAAGATATCACTCTGGAAGGGTGTGCCAATTTGTTAAATACCAGACTAATTATGCTCTGAATATATAAAATCATTCGAAGGAATCGAATGTATCAAAGATCAAATAGCTTATAAGCTAAAACCTATTTAAGGAGCTTGGCGGAGCATACAATGCATTGTACACTAATGGATTGAGGATGTGTTTCACCAATAAGGCAAGAAGCATTATCACATATTGATATGCAG
Organism: Helianthus tuberosus; assembly: GCA_030545235.1. NCBI lineage: Eukaryota > Viridiplantae > Streptophyta > Magnoliopsida > Asterales > Asteraceae > Helianthus > Helianthus tuberosus. The sequence goes on along the minus strand of JARYGA010033139.1, from coordinate 1,868 downwards.
ATCTATGATATGATGAGCAACCTATATCGATTAAGGATCGATAGGTTAAGAAGCTCCAAAAGGATACATGTACCAAATATAAAGGTCACTACGGGAGCTTGGAGAGATTCCAGATATGTTATAGAAGTTGAGCCCATTATGCGACAAAAAGTACTTCCAGCATCTTAGAAAATCTCGAGGTCGAGATTTCTTTTAAGGGGGTGAGGATGTAACACCTCGTAAAATCACGTCCAAGGATGTATTGACACGTGTAATAAACCCTAATGAAGTCAAATAGTAAATTTGAGGGACTAATTTTTCAAAAATTGAAAACTTGGATTATGAAAGGACTGGAAGTGTTAGCATACCTAAAATAAGTTTCTTATGATGTTTATATTCATAAATGTGCCACTTGATGATTAAGTGTAGCCGTTTGCAAAATTAATTGAAAGTTTGCGCAATAAAGGGTTAAAAGCGTCAACATGTTAATTCTTACCTCTGAGTGACCTTTTAACGAACTGGGAGCTTTATAATATTTAATTATACTCTTGGGAATGCCAAATAATGGCCGTCTAAGGTTTTTATGCTTATAAGTAAAGTTACGCGCAACTTTGCAAGTTAGAGGGACTAAAAGTGTCAATATGTTTAATTATACCTCTGAATGACGTTTTAGCGAACCCGAAGCATCGTGATAATTAATAATATTTCCAAGAATTCCTAATATGGATTAGATGAGGCTTCAATGCTAATAAATGATGAGATGTGCAAGTTTGCGCAATAGAGGGGCCTAAAGCGTCAACTTTTGAATCTACGCCTTTCGGTGACCATCTAAGCAAACGAGAGCGTATTAATATTTAAGTATATGCTTGGGAAGGATAAATATGGGCCATGGAAGGTTTGGATAACATTAAACGGCATTTCGCGCTACAATGCGCAATTAAAGGACTAATTGCGTCAAACTGCAAAAGTATGTCGATTCGTAGGATAACGGACCTTTCAGAAGATGACCCTAAGTTAAACATGCCCTAAATATCATTTTTATAGCTTAGATATGGGCTTAAAGGTGTTTGGTGCGCAAAAATAAACTTTTATGTCATGCAGGGACTAAAAGTGTCAAAAAGTGCACAAGTTTGCATTTTCGCGCATATCTCACATTCTGTATATCTTCGGACACCCAAAAATTTATGTAAGCACTAAAATATTTTATTTTAGTGATCGCCTTGATAAAATTCCTTTCGTCGCGTAGTTTGGTTCGTTTTTAGCGTCCGTTCGTGTTTTGTCGTAAATAGACAAACAACGTGACCGTACGGCCAAACGAACCGACATCCGACATGTTTTTGAACATGTTTCATGTCCCCTATGTTTAAACTTCATGATGGAGCCTTAAATTGAGGTTAACGGGCCTTAAATTGAGGTTAACGGGCCTTAAACGTGCCTTAAATGACCTTAAAGACCCACAGGGACCATTTCTGTCAATATATGAAAGCTGTTTGCTGTTATGAACTGTCAGGCGGGCCGTGAAGACCCCAGGGGTCCCCTACGCGGGCCGCGAGACCTGCCCAGACATGGAAAACAGCTGTAAACAGCCTGCTATTTGCTGGATATTGTTCAAAACTGGTTTCTAGCTCTCATAATCGACTCTAGGGGCTGCCCACTGGTTTTAAAAGGTGGTTTAACACCTGTCCTAATCTGATTACATGTCCCCAACACTTGTCGCGATCTTACGAAGTCCCGAAAAGTATAAATAGGTGATGAATTCACTTGATACTTCACTTGCATTCTAAATTCTGAAGCTCTCTGATCAACCTCAGGCCTTCTAGTGATCTCTAATATTAATTAGGACTCTTGTAAGTATTCATAACCCTTTCTATTTCGTTTTAGCTTAGTAA